>JASDQU010102236.1:453800-475240 GCA_032191745.1 Picea mariana
ATGGACAGGAAAAAAGGTAAACTATTCTTTTTTGAAAACTTTCAGTTGTGAAGCATTTGTCCATATTGATAAAGAAAATAGAACAAAGCTTGAGGCAAAATCCAAGAAGTGTACCTTTATTGGATATGGTGTTAATGATTTTGGTTATTGCTTATGGGATTATGAAAATAACAAAGTCATTAGGAGTAGAGATGTCATATTCAATGAAAAGGTCATGTACAAAGATCAATTGTAGGGAAAGAAATAGGAAACAGAAAAACAAGAATACACAGTGCTTGATGAGATCACTGAAAAAGAAATTCCAAAGGAACCTGAAAATCAAAATGTACAACAACAGGAGCAGTAGGTACCTCAAACACCTGCAAGTTTTGTTAGAAGATCTACCAGGTAAGTATACCCCCTGAATGATACTCTCCTTCATTATATTATTTATTGTTGACTGATTCTGGTGAACCAGAATGTTATGAAGAGGTAATGCAGGTAGACACCAAAAAGAAGTGGGAGGAAGGCATGAAAGAGGAATTGGATTCCTTGGAAAATAACCAAACTTGGGACTTGGTTCAGTTGCCTTTAGGAAAAAGATCATTGCAGAATAAATGGGTTTACAAGTTGAAGGAAGAAGATGGAGGAGAAAAGCAGTACAAGGCTAGACTTGTTGTAAAGGGGTTTGCACAAAAGAAAGGTATAAATTTTGATGAAATATTTTCTCTTGTTGTTAAAATGACTTCAATTAGGACTATTTTAAGCCTTGTAGTAGTAGAATATTTGCATGTTGAATAGTTAGATGTAAAAACAACTTTTCTCCATGGGAATTTGGAGGAAGAGATTTATATGCAGCAACCACAGGGGTATGAGGTCAAAGGGAAGGAGAATTTGGTATGCAGGTTGAACAAGAGCTTGTATGGCCTAAAGCAAGCTCCAAGACAGTGGTATTTGAAGTTTGACAAGTTTATGACAGAATAGGGTCATAGTAGATGTCATTCAGATCACTGTGTTTATTTTAAAAGGCTAGAAAATGGAAGCTATATTATCTTGCTATTGTATGTAGATGACATTATTGTTGCAGGGTCTAATATGCAGGATATAAATGTGCTCAAGAAGAAATTAGCCAATTCATTTGCGATGAATGATTTGGGTGCTACAAAGAAAATCCTTGGTATGAGAATAACAAGAGACAGGAAAAATCCCAAACTGACATTGTCTTAGGGTGAGTACACAGAGAAGGTGTTGGAGAGGTTTAGAATGCAGAATGAAAAACCAGTTAGTACACCTTTGGCCAACCATTTCAAATTAACTAAGGAAATGTGTCCCAAGACACAGGAGGAGATAGAATACATGTCCAGGGTCCCATATTCATCAGCAGTTGGAAGCTTGATGTATGCAATGGTTTGCACAAGACCAGATATTGCACATGCAGTGGGAGTTGTGAGCAGGTATATGAACAATCCAGGTAAAGAACATTGGGAGGCAGTAAAGTGGATTCTCAGGTATTTGAGAGGTACTACTACACATGCATTATGTTTTGGAGGTTCAAACACTTTTCTACACGAATATGTTGATTCAGATATGGCAGGTGATAAAGACAGCGGGAGGAGCACAACAGGGTATGCTTTTGCTATAGGTGGAACAACAGTAAGTTGGATTTTGAAACTGCAAAAGGTTGTTGCACTTTCAATAACAGAGGCAGAGTATGTTGCTGCTACAGAGGCTAGTAAATAGATGATTTGGTTACAAAGGTTTATGGAGGAATTGGGAAAGAAACAGGAGAACAATAGGTTGTACTGTGACAGTCAGAGTGCCATTCTGATGAAGGAGCATCACAATTACCAAAGCGAGCGTGGAGCCAGCGCATGTGTTTTTAACACATGACATATTATTGTGAAAATTTCTTGAAAATGAAGCGCCAAACCTTCAATGAACCATTTATGAGAGAGCGCCTTTTGTATATTGTATCAGACCTCGAGCCATATGCTCTTGTCTGAAGTAGATAGGAGGCATTTAATCTAGTTAATGCAGGTAGCTAGGATTTATTCCTAGACTAGACAGTTTAGATGGAAGGAGGGAAAACGGATACAGACACCCTCACTGTATCTTTGTAAAATAATCAAGCATTCAGAAGAGAAGAGCAAGCAGAGAATATTGTATGAAGAACACCCATGTACATGCATTTGAATTAATAGAAGGAAGCTTTGATTCAGGCCATGGTTTGTGTTGTTTTCTCTGTGGGTTGATATTATGCTCATGAATGTTTTCTTTCTGGTTATGCATTTGCTTTGTGTATGCTATGCATGTGATTTCATGTTTCAAACTAAAGTCTAAAGGGAAGAGAGAATGAGTTTCAATTGTTTCTCTAGCTAAGCCAGGAGATTCCTGCAAGGTGTGTAGTTGAATTCATCCGCAAGGAGTGCGTTGATGAAGGCTCAGTAGTTTAACTCTTGTTCTCATTTACCCAGAAGTGGATTCGAGTTGTTGAAGCCGTGCAAAGAGGTACGTATTCTGAAAACCAGAAGTCTCAGTTGCGAATCTGAGCAAAGGAATTCAAAGACTACTGCTGCAGGAAGTGCGCAGAGTCGAAAAGATTCAACACTTGGAGAGTTGTTGAAGGACTGAGCGCAAGGAGTGCGTGCAAATTCCTCTGAAAGAATCAGAGTGGAAAAGCTCAGGAAGTATAGTACCTTCGTGGTATAGTTGAAAGAGAGCCCAGGAGTTTTGGGTCAGGGAAATTTGATCAGGAGGCGCAAGAGCAGACGTTGGAGAGTAAGTGCTGAGAAAGGAGCTTTATTCCTCTGAAGGAATCCTCGAGTAGGGGGAATCGACGGTCCGGATTCGCAGAGGAAGATTGCGAAATCTCGTCAGCCATTAGATCTCAAGGAAATGCGCATGATTTAAGCCTTAACATGCAGTGAAGGAGCAGGGGATCAGTGGGATTCAGCTCATCATGGATTCAGATTTCTCCAAGGCATAAACCTCTCATAGGAAGGAATCGCGATCCACGATTTCCCAAAAGGATATCAACCGTTGATCTAGGTGAGACATGCATCAAGGGGCCTGGGAGTCAGTGGAGCTCGGTTCATCAGAGAATCAGAATTTCTGGAGCCAAGAGTCTCGTGCGTGAAATCGCGATTAGCGATTTCCCGAGAGGATCAGAGTCGTTGATCACAATAGGGACACGTGGTGAACGATCCTGGAGAATCGGAGTTCGGGATATCGGGGTATCCGGAGTCCATATTGAAATCGCGATCCACGATTTCCCGACACGGGAGGAGTCGTTGATCTGAAGGATGCATGTCCAAATATCTTGAAGAGTTCAGGGTTCGGCATTTCAGGATTCTTGGTGACGAGGAAATCATGGATAAGTTGTGAAATCCCAAAACACGATGGTCCCACAGCCATAGTGTTGAATTGGAGGATAGGTGTCATCGTAGGTCTGATTTCGGGACTTGGAAGGGTCCGTGGACGAGCGCATGTGAAATCACAAAGTTTTGAAATGCGATTTCTCGGTCACCACAGGAGTGGGCCATAGGCGCCCAAGCATAGGACAGGTGTCAGAAGGTCCAGTCTGTTCGGGAGTTAACGCCAGGTGGCATCAGGGATCGGGGATCGGAGATCTTGCGAGCGTAAGTTCTACACATTGTTACTTCGCGAATTATGAAATTTCGATAAGGAAGGGGACCATGGTCTGGTGAGTCATAGGTCACATGCGAGAAGAGTTAGCCAAAGGGGCTAAGGGGTGCAGAGGTACCATCAGAGATCGGGAGTCAGGGATTCGTGAGAGCAGTGATTCACGACCTTGTAAAGGATGATTTCCCGACAGGGTGATATTCCCGACAGAGGCGAGGAATACGCGGGTAAACATTATATTGGGGTTTGGTAATTGTGAGAACCGAGTGTAGAACTCGCAATCACGCGAGTTCCTATTTCCCAATAAGGAAAAGGGAGGTCATAAGGAGGATCCTGTGGGTATAGGAGAGTTTCGATAAGTGATTTGAAGAAGCAATTTAGCTCTTCAGGATGAGGAAAAAGAAGGTCCTGGTGGAAGAGGACGTGCTGGGTGGTGCGTTTGCATCAGTGTGGTATCAGAGAGAGTTCTTGTCTGTATATTTCAGGTAGGAGGAGAGGCAGAAAAGGAAAGCACTCTGATACACGCGTCAGTGTGGTATCAGAGCAAGAAAATATCTCTATTTTCTGGAGCAGAGGAGAGAAAGGAAAATTTCACCATGCCACCGAGGAGAGAAAGACAATCACCCGATACAGAGGATAAGGGAAACTAGATAGGTAGAGGGAGACAAGCCCAGGTGCCAGAAATGGAAAGGTAGATACGTGATCTCCAAGCGAGATTAGAAGATATGGAATTAGTGCAGAGACACACAACCAGTGCTGGAGATCTAAGTGACTCCGAAGGCGAAGTGGAAGCTGAACAACAAGGAGAAGTTGCAGCCAAAGATGCATCCAATGAGCGATTAATTAAAGCTATCGCACAGATGAATTCAAAGACAAAGATGGACATTCCAGCTTATGAAGGAAGTCTAGATGCAGAAGAGCTTCTAGATTGGATTAGAGCTCTTGACACCTACTTCGACTATGAGGACATCGAAGAGGATAAAAAGGTTAGGCATGCTGTCACAAACTTGAAGGGACATGCATCATTATGGTGGGACGAGCTTCAAGTGGACAAATGTTCCAAAAGCAAGCAAAAGATCAAAAGTTGGGATCGAATGATTGCGAAGATGAAGGCAAAATTCATCCCAAGGGATTATCAAATCACACTGTTCAGGAGAATGCAGAACCTGAGACAGAAGCTAATGACAATGAAGGAGTATACTAAGGAATTTTACAAGCTCAATATCAGAGTAGGTCATCGGGAGAGCGATGATGAAAAAGTTGCCAAGTATATGAATGGCTTAAGATACGATATCCAAGATGAGATGAGTATGACAACCATCAGAACGGTGGAGGATGTGTATTAGATGGTGTTGAAAGATGAGGAAAAGCTAAGCCGTAAGCCCGGACAGCGAGGCCGAGGTAGGAGCCAGCCAAAAGGTAAGTCAGTTGCTCAAGATAGGTTCTAGAAATCCAAGGACGACTAGAAGAAGCCTCAAACGAGAACAGAAAGAGGTGGAAGTTTGCAGTGAGGCCAGCACGCTGAACAACGAAGGTAGCAGACAAAACAGAGCGGAGGATACTCTAATAATAGCACATTTCCTCATACCAGAGGTAGAGGAAGAGGTAGAGGTGGAGTCATGACATGCTTCACATGTGGAAAGAATGGACACAAGGCAGTTGACTGTCCAGATAGGAAGAAGGATAGAGGAGAAGATCACATCGCCGAGGCACAGAGGCAAAATGTTAAGGCAGAGGATGCAAAAGGTGGAAGGTCACTGATGATGCGTAAAGTTCTCTTAACACCCCAGAAGGAGGTGGAGGACATAGCTCAGAGAAACAGACTGTTCAGAACCACATGCAAGACCAAAGACAGGAAATGCAAGGTTATTGTGGACAGTGGAAGCACAGACAATCTCGTTTCAACTGAGATGGTGGAAAAACTGGAATTGGAGATGACTGATCATCCAAGCCCATATAAAGTCTCATGGCTAAATAAGGGAAATTAGGTAAGTGTCACTAAACATTGCTTAGTGGACATCAATATAGGAGGATATAATGATAAAATACTCTGTGTTGTTATTCCTATGGATGTATGTCATTTATTGCTAGGCAGACCATGGAAATATGACAGGAACATAGTTCATGATGGGAAGATGAATACGTATACTTTGGAGAAGAATGGGAGAACACATATGTTGCTTCCAATTAAAGATAAAGAAGTAAAACTAGAACAGGGAAATACTGTACTTCTCATGAGTGGGAAGGAACTTCTGGCGGAAGTGAAGAAGGAAGATCCACAATTCTTTGTGGTCAGAAAACCAAGAGTTGTTTTGACCAGCACAAGAGTGGATGATTTTTCGGAAGAAATTCAGGAACTGCTGGAAGAGTTCACTGATATTGTGGTAGACGAATTACCTCATTCGTTGCCACCGATGAGGAGTGTGAGTCATCATATAGATCTCATACCAGGAACCAGTTTACCAAACAAAGCTGCATACAGGTTGATGCCGCAGGAAAACGAAGTAGTTAAAAGGAAGGTGTAGGAACTATTGGATAAAGGACTGATCAGGGAAAGTTTAAGTTCGTGTGTCGTTCCAACGATACTGAGTCCAAATAAAGATGGAGGTTGGAGAATGTGTATAGATTCCAGAGCCATTAACAAGATAACCATCAGGTACAGGTTTCCATTGCCACGAATGGATGACTTGATGGACTGTTTAAGTGGAGCTAAATTTTTTTCAAAGGTTGATTTGAAAAGCCGTTACCATCAGATTCGCATGAGGGAAGGCGATGAATGGAAGACAACTTTCAAAACCAACGAAGGGTTGCATGAATGGATAGTCATGCCATTTGGCTTGACGAATGCACCGAGTACCTTCATGAGGTTAATGAATGAAGTGCTGAAGGAATTCATTGGTAAGTTTCTCATTGTTTATCTGGATGACATATTGATTTTCAGCGAAACTAAAGAAGAACATCTGAAGCATTTCGCTGCAATAATGAGGAAGCTACAACAAGAGAAGTTGTTGATCAACATGAGGAAATCTTCATTTATGAAGACAGAACTCATTTACTTGGGGTTTGTCATATCGGCAAATGAATTGAAGATGGATCCAAGTAAAGTGGAGGTAATTAAAAATTGGCCATCACCAAGAAATATTTTCGAGGTGAGAAGCTTTCATGGACTGGCTAGTTTCTACCGAAAATTCATCAAGAATTTCAGTGGGATTAGCGCAATGATGATGGATACGGTCAAGAAAAGACATAAATTTTTTCATTGGACTGAAGAGGCAGAGAAGAGATTCAATCTGTTGAAGCGGAAGATCACTGAACAACCGATTTTGGTGCTACCAGATTTTACGAAGGTGTTCCAGGTAAAATGTGATGCAAGTGGCTTTGCCATAGGAGCGGTCTTGAGCTAGGAGGATAGACCAATTGCATATTTCAGTGAGAATCTGGATGAGGCAAAAGTAAAGTATTCCACATATGATAAGGAATTTTATGCTATCATACAAGTGTTGAAAAAGTGGAGGCATTACTTGATCCCAAAAGAATTTGTTTTGTATAGCGATAATCATGCGTTGCAGTTTGTGACTCAATAGGAGAAGTTGAATCAGAAATATGCTAAATGGGTAGAGTATATGCAGAATTTTACATTTGTAATTAAACACATTTCAGGTACTGCTAATAAAGTGGTTGATGCTTTGAGCAGGAAGTGTTTGTTGCTGCAGGAGTTTCGAGTCAAAACATTGGGTTTTGAAAACCTCAAGGACATGTATGCAGGTGATGCAAATTTTGCAGAGGCATACGAGGCAACTGAGAATCCAGTTCTCAGAGATAAAATCCCATGGATAGATTACATGATCCAAAATGGATTGTTGTTCAAAGGAAATCAACTTCGCATTCCAAATTGCTCCATGAGGGAGAATCTGCTAAAGGAAGCACAGTGGGGGACTAGCAGGGCATTTTGGCCATGACAAGACATTTGCAAAACTGAGTGAAGCATACTTTTGGCCGAGCATGTGAACAGATGTCAAGAATTTTGTTGACAGATGTAGAATTTTCCAGCATTCGAAGGGCAAAAAGAAGAATGCAGGATTTTACAAGCCATTGCTCATACCCGAGAAGCCGTGGGATGAAATCAGCATAGATTTTGTATTGGGATTGCCTAGGATGCAAAGAGGACATGATTCGATCTTTGTAGTAGTGGATAGGTTTTCAAAGATGGCACATTTCATTCCATGCTAGAAGACCAGCGATGTGACTCACATCGCAAATTTGTTTTTCAAGGAGGTCATTCAACTTCATGGGTTGCCAAAAAGCATAGTTTCGGACAGGGATACTAAATTCATAGGACATTTTTGGAGGACCTTATGGAAGAAGCTAGGAACAAACTTAGTGTTTAGTTCAGCCTATCATCCTCAGATGGATGGGAAAACAGAGGTGGTAAATAGAAGTCTGGGAGACTTACTCAGAAGCCTGGTGACAGAACACCACAACAGTTGGGACAATGTGTTGCCACATGCAGAGTTTTCTTACAACGACTCAGTGAACAGGAGCACAGGAAAAAGTCCATTTGAGATTTTATATGGCAGGCAGCCAAGAGGAGTTTCTGAACTGGGGGATTCAGAGAAGATAATAACTATGAGCGCAAGCGCTGAAGGATTCACAGAGGCAATGAAAGAACTTCATAGCAGGGTGAAGGAGCGATTGCTGGAATCAAACCAGGAATATAAGCACAGAGCAGATCAGCATCGGAGACAACTTCAGTTCAAAGTTGGTGATCTAGTTTTGGCACATCTGAGGAAGGAAAGGTTCCCAAGGGGAACATATAATAATATAAAAATGAAGAAAATTGGGCCATGCAGAGTCCTGAAGAAGTTGGGAGAAAATGCTTATGAAATTGAGTTGTCGGGTGAGATCGGAATATCTCCGAAATTCAACGTCTCAAACTTATATCCATATAAGGCTGAGGAAGCAGGAGCTGGAAGTGATGAACAGCCAGAAATCTAGTGGCAGAAGTAGATGCCAATTGCAGAGAAGCCACAGATGGAGCGTATACTGGACAAGAGGGTGAGTAAAAAGACCAGACGAAAGGAATACTATGAGTATCTGGTCAAATGGAAGGGCCATCCAATGGAAGATGCCAGCTGGGAGACTGAAGTAGAGATTCAAAAGAATGGACAGACCATGTAGGAGCTCATGGACAGGAGCCCATGAAAGTTTTCAAGCCGAGGAGTATGATGCAGGAGCATCACAATTACCAAAGTGAGCATGGAGCCAGCGCATGTGTTTTTAACACATGACATATTATTGTGAAAACTTCTTGAAAATGAAGCGCCAAACCTTCAATGAACCATTTATGAGAGAGTGCCTTTTGTATATTTTATCAGACCTCGAGCCATACGCTCTTGTCTGAAGTAGATAGGAGGGATTTAATCTAGTTAATGCAGGTAGCTAGGATTTATTCATAGATTAGACAGTTTAGATGGAAGGAGGGAAAACGGATATAGACACCCTCATTGTATCTTTGTAAAATAATCAAGAATTCAAAAGAGAAGAGCAAGCAGAGAATATTGTATGAAGAACACCCATGTACAGGCATTTGAATTAATAGAAGGAAGCTTTGATTCAGGCCATGGTTTGTGTTGTTTTCTCTGTGGGTTGATATTATGCTCATGAATGTTTTCTTTCTGGTTATGCATTTGCTTTGTGTATGCTGTGCATGTGATTTCATGTTTCAAACTAAAGTCTAAAGGGAAGAGAGAATGAGTTTCAATTATTTCTCTAGCTGAGCCAGGAGATTCCTACAAGGTGTGCAGTTGAATTCATTCGCAAGGAGTGCGTTGATGAAGGGTCAGTAGTTTAAATCTTGTTCTCATTTACCCAGAAGTGGATTCGAGTTGTTGAAGCCATGCAAAGAGGTGCGCAGCCTGAAAACCAGAAGTCTCATTTGTGAATCTGAGAAAAGGAATTCAAAGACTGCTGCTGCAAGAAGTGCGCAGAGTCGGAAATATTCAACACTTGGAGAGTTGTTGAAGGACTGAGCGCAAGGAGTGCGTGCAAATTCCTCTAAAAGAATCAGAGTGGAAAATCTTAGGAAGTGTAGTACCTTCGTGGTATAGTTGAAAGAGAGCCTAGGAGTTTTGGGTTGAGAGAAATTTTATCAGGAGGCGCAAGAGAAGACGTTGGAGAGTAAGTGCTGAGAAAGGAGCTTTAGTTCTCTGAAGGAATCCTCGAGTAGGGGGAATCGATTGTCTGGATTCGCAGAGGAAGATTGTGAAATCCCGTCAGCCGTTAGATCTCAAGGAAATGCACACGATTTAAGCCTTAACGTGCAGTGAAGGAGCAGGGGCTCAGTGGGATTCGGCTCATCGTGGATTCAGAGTTCTCCGAGGCATAAACCTCTCGCAGGAAGGAATTGTGATCCGCAATTTCCCGAAAGGATATCAACCGTTGATCTAGGCGAGACACACGTCAAGGGGCCAGGGAGTCAGTGGAGCTCGGTTCATTGGAGAATCAAAATTTTCGGAGCCAAAAGTCTTGTGCGTGAAATCGTGATTATCAATTTCCCGAGAGGATCAGAGTCGTTGATCACAACAGGGACACGTGGCAAACGATCCTGGAGAATCGGAGTTTGGGATATCGGGGTTTCCAGAGTCATGAAACTCGAGCATATTGAAATCACGATCCACGATTTCCTGACATGGGAGGAGTCGTTGATCTGAAGGATGTGTGTCCAAAGATCTTGAAGAGTTTGGGGTTCGGCATTTCAGGATTCTCGGTGATGAGGAAATCATAGAGAAGTCATGAAATCCTGAAACGCAATGGTCCCACAGCCATAGTGTTGAATTGGAGGACAGGTGTCATCGCAGGTCGGATTTCGGGACTTGGAAGGGTCCATGGACGAGCGCATGTGAAATTGCAAAGTTCCGAAATGCGATTTCCCGGTCACCACGGGAGTGGGCCATAGGCGCCTGAGCATAGGACAGGTGTCGAAAGGTCCATTCTGGTCGAGAGTTAATGCCAGGTGGCATCGGGGATCGGTGATTGGAGATCTTGCGAGCGTAAGTTCTACGCATTGGTACTTCACGAATTTTGAAATTCCGATAAGGAAGGGGACCGTGGTCTGGTGAGTCATAGGTCACATGCGAGAAGAGTTAGCCAGAGGGGCTAAGGGGTGCAGAGGTACCATCGGAGATCAGGATTCAGGGATTCATGAGAGCAGTGATTCATGACCTTGTATAGGCTGATTTCCCAACAGGGTGATATTCCCTATAGAGGCGAGGAATACGCGGGTAAACATTATATCGGGGTTCGGTAATTATGAGACTCGAGTGCAGGACTTGCAATAACACGAGTTTCAATTTCTCGATAAGGAAAAGGGAGGTTATAAGGAGGATCCTATGGGTATAGGAGAGTTCCGATAAGTGATTTGAAGAATCAATTTAGCTCTTTGGGCCAAGGAAAAAGAAGGTCCTGGTGGAAGAGGACATGTTGTGTGGCGCGTTTGTGTCACATTCACCTTGCAAAGAACTTAGCCTTCCATTCAAAGACTAAGCATATATAGTTGAGGTACCACTTCATACGATCCACCTTGGAATATGGAAAATTGAAGCTGGAAAATATACACACTAGCCAGAATCCTGCACACATGTTAACAAAGGGAGTAACCACGGAGAAACTGAGTTCTTGCTCAGTTTCAATTGGTCTTCAAGAATGAATATGAAGATGAGAAATTTTCCAGGTCCAAGAAGGTTCAGAGTCCAGCATATACAACAACGATGGAGTTGTTGAGATCAGTCTCCAAGTGGGAGATTGTTGGTTGTGGAGCCTGATTATCTTCTTGATTCAGAGGTCCTTGATTTCAGCTGTGTTGATACCCCATGAAGTATTTACACCCCAGAAGTATGTACACTCTTCCACACGGTGGAGTGCATAGGTGGGGTACCCCCTCTATGGGGTTCGGGGGGGCTATCCCCCTGAATGGGAGGTTTGGGGGCAAGCGGGCCCCCAGCGGGGGTTCGGGGGCGAAGCCCCCGAAGCAAAAAATTGCCTTGTAAAATTATATTGTAATTTCATTGTAAATATGGACCGTTCATTATAAGGTCGCAGATCTAATGGTAGATATTATGTTAGGGTTTTTTCCCTAGAATTCAACCCTCTTTTATGAGGGAAATGTATTACGGCTATGGTTGATGGTGAATATTGTATTCTGAGAGAGGAGATTGTGAGAGAAAGAAGAGGAAGTTACAATGGGTTTTGTTGTAGGTTGTATCCCTTCATTTGCTAGATACTAATAAAGGAAGGACCTGGAAATTTCTCTGGTGGATGTAGCCCACACTGGGTGAACCCCGTAAATCTGTGTCTCTCTTGTATTGTGTGTCTTCTGTGTTTTATTTCTGCATTTGTTTTATTTTATTGCTCCGTGGTCCTATTTTTCTAACATTACAAACACACTAGCAACGTTTATGTGTTTAATGAATAATATATTTAGTCAGTATTTGGATAAATTTGTTTTGGAATTTATTGACGACATTCTACTGTATTCGAAAATGGAAGAAGAACACAAAGAACATCTAAGGATAATATTGTAGACATTAAGAAAACATAAGTTGTATGAAAAAATTGACAAATGTGACTTTTACCAAAAGAAAATATAGTACCTAGGACATGTAATATCTGAAGAGGGTATTGCAGTCGACCCACAGAAGATAAGAGCCATCTTGAAATGGTCTATCCCTAAGGATGTGGTGGACATCTTCTCATTCATGGGAATAATCGGGTACTACCGCAGATTTATAGAGGGATTATCTAAGATTGCATACTCTATCACATCCCTACAGAAAAAGGGAACCAAGTTTATTTGGTCACAGAAATGTTAAGACAGTTTTATTAAGTTAAAGTAACTATTAACAATTGCACATATTTTAATGGTAGAAGACCCGGATAAATACTTTACAGTCCACGTGGATGCAAGTAAAGAAGGTTTGGGAGGTCTCCTAACTCAAGAAGGCCACGCTATTTGTTACGAGTCACAAAAACTAAAAGAGAATGAACGAAACTACATCACACATGACCTAGAATTAGCAGTTGTAATCCATGCATTAAAAATGTTGCGACATTATATAATGGCCATAAAATTTCTATTGCTAATTGATAACAACGGAGTGAAATTCTTGTTTACTCAACCAAATCTTAACGCAAGGAAAGCAAGATGGCTGACCTTGAGCGAATTCGATTTCGAGGTAAGACACATCAAGGGTAAGAAAAAAAAAGTGGAAGATGCCTTAAGAAGAAGAATTCATGGAAAGTTTGAGATAAATATTAGCAAAGAAGAAAGCGACATTGAGAAAAGGATAAAAGATACAAGTGATAATGAAAAAAATTACATCAAAATAGTGGCAGATTTACAAAATAATGCAAAAAATTTAAATAGAATAGATCTGATTTTGGACAAAAATGGATTACTAACATTCAAAAATAGGTTGTACATACCAGATTCTGCTAAATTAAAACTAACAATTTTGGATGAAGTACACAAGAAGCCATATTATGGTCATCCAAAATACTAGAAAATGGTAACAACATTGAGGAAGTTGTTTTATTATCCTAACATGAAAGGAGAGACAACATAATACTTATCCAAGGGCCTAGATTATCAACAGGTGAAGGTTGAACACCAGCATCCAGCCGGCTTGTTGCAGCCTCTACCTATACCAGAATGGAAGTGGGAGACTATATCACTGAATTTTATCACAGGTTTTCCTAAAACTCAAAAACATAATGATTCAATTATGGTAGTAATTTATAATATTAGCAAGTATGCACATTTTATTCCTGTAAAATCTACTTATAAAGCTATTAACATTGCTGAAATTTTTATGAAGGAAATTTTTA
Organism: Picea mariana; assembly: GCA_032191745.1. NCBI lineage: Eukaryota > Viridiplantae > Streptophyta > Pinopsida > Pinales > Pinaceae > Picea > Picea mariana. Next base: position 467,304 of record JASDQU010102236.1, read on the forward strand.
GACTACATGGTATTCCTAAAATGGTGATTTCGGATAGAGATGTCAAGTTTACATTAATGTTTTGGAAAGAATTGTTTGGAGGGCTGAATACTAACTTGAATTTCAACACAAGCTATCATCCACAAATGGATGGGAAAATTGAACGAACGAACCAGATTATTGAAGATATGTTACGAATGTACGAAAGAACGAAACCAACTAAGTGGGAGGAATACCTACACTTAGTGGAATTTGTGTACAATAACGGTTATCATAAATCATCTAAGATGAGCCCCTTCGACTTACTATATGGTAGAAAGTATACAACTCTGATTAGTTGGGATAACCCAATTGATAGGCTCATGGTGGGACTAGAAATGCTCCATGAAATGGAGAAAATGATAAGAAAAGTACAACATAATTTAAAGGAGGCATGTGAAAGACATAAAATTTACTCAGATATGAAAAGGAGGCATCAGGAATTTCAAGTTGGAGACCACGTGTATTTAAAATTCAAAGCAAGAAGAAGTTCATTAAAGCTGGGAAATTGTTCAAAGTTGGGGCCCAGGTTTTGTGGAGCTTCAAGATCTTAGCTCGAAATGGACCTATGAAATATCAACTTGCACTTCCTGCTAATTTAAAATTTCATAATGTATTTCATGTTTCCTTGTTAAAAAAGTATGTTCATGATCCTACTCACATTTTTTATTGTAACATGGTACAGGTGGAACCAGAAGGTGAGTTCCAAGCAGAAACTCTGCACATTCTGGACAGGAAAGAAACAATAATATGGAATAGAGCCATCACCCAGGTAAAAGTGCAATGGAAGAACTTTAGTCCTGAGGAGGCCACTTGGGAATTGGAGGAAGATTTGTAGAAATCTTATCCAACCCTGTTCCGAGAAAGGAATGAACATTGAGGACAATATTGTACTGAAGGGGGAGAGGATGTAAGATCCCAAAAAAGAGTTAATTATCAAATTCTATATGCAGTTAGGAATTTATTTTCATTATTGGCAAATTAGTATTTGGAAAATTATTACCATTTATGGAAATTCTGAATTTGGAAAAATATTAGTTGTAATTAATTATTGTGACTGTTGGGAAAAGATTTGATTTACCCAACCAACTCTTTGACTATGGCACTTGTAAAAGAAAAATATTTTTATATTAATTGCTGAAGGACAAATGGAATAGCCAGGTTGAAATCAGTTGACCATGAATCCATGAGTGGGGAACATGCTTGAACTACCTCAGAGATGAATTTTACAAGTGGAAAATGAGGAATTTGGCCATTGGAAGCCCCTGAAAATCAGGGATTTGCAAAGATGCGAAAATTTCCAAGGGGAAAAAGACCTAGGCACAAGATACTTTGGATATAGAGCATATGGGAGGAGGTAAAGCACTGCTGAGTATGATGGAGAAAGGATATCACTTGATGTTATGAACATTGTTCGGAGTGTGAGGAAAGGGGATTTCTAATCTGAAAGAGGACTATAACGAAAGACGAGTATTGGAATTTTCCTTTATGGACTAATGGTCAGTGTTGGGCCCGATATATGATCATTTTCATGACGTTATTATACACTTTTTTCCATATGTACATATGCATTTTTCATCTTTCAAAAGAGATTTTTGAATAATTTTATGATAAAATGGTATAATCGGCATAAGGTACATGTAATTCGTGTTTAATGATTAAATCAAGTTTAATTTATCATGTTTTTACGCTTCCAAGAGTTAATTCATGTTTTTTTGTTGTTACAGGGAAAAACACACCATGTTTCTTGATCCCACACCTGATCCAACATTCGTTCTTTCATATAGTTTCTCATTGAATGCATGCTGGCAAGTTAAAGAAGTTTTCTTTTGTCATTTGCTTATTATGCTTAGTAGTTTGCTTTTGCTTATTGTTGAACTAGTTTTCTTTACATAAGGTTTTACTTGCTTTCTTAGGAACTATCCATCGATCCTTTGCCCAAAAGTGCTTAGGTTACCTAGTTTAATTTTTCTTAGTAGGGTTTGTTCATTAGATAGTTTTTCTTGAGTAGATTATTCTTAGATAGATGCATTGCTTAGTTAGACTATACTCCTACTAGCCTTCTACCTTTGGCATATATTTTTCTACAACTCTAAGTTTACTTACCCCGGGTTGACAATTTAATTGAGGGTAGTTTAGTGTCTTTTTAGAACATATAAAACACCTAACAGTCAGGCTAGGGGGTGAACGGAGCAATTAGATTGGTTGTTTTGTTCTATGGTTGGGTGTAACTTTCTTGTTCCATTTTTTGTCTCGGCACTTTGTTCATATATGTACATCTACTTATTTCCTTGTCAAATTGTTTGTTGATTAATAACTACTAGAACACAATAAATTATACAATAAGTCCTTTCAGTTTGATATTATTCATTGAGTAAAGTTAAGAAAACTATGATGTATGTTAGTTGTTAATGAAGTTGCGCTATGAAGATATATGTATACATAGGATATGCAGTCAAGCTAGCTGAAACATAATTATTACTAGGTGCATTATAACCTTTTCCATATATATATATATATAGATATATATATATATATATATATATATATATATATATATATATATATATATATATATAGATAGATAGATAGATATCGCTGCATGATTAGTTACACAAGGCTGTATAAAAAAATCTAATGTACTCATACACAGAAGGGTTGTTTTGACTTCTTGATTTACAATAAGATTTCAAGTCATTTCCATTAATCAGTCTGTATCAAAGACATAGAAAACCACAGTCCTTTTTATATTACAGTGAACCCAGAAGAAAATTTCCAGTATATATAAGTGCATGCTTTATGTTGTAGAGGTTGTTCAAGACTTAATAGAGTTCTAATATTTTAGATAATAGATGCCATAATAATTGTTTAAATTGGAAATCGTATTCATTATAGGGTTTTCCTCCCTGATCAAATTTGTTTATTGCATGAAGGAATTAAAATACAAGTAACCAGATTATCTATGGAGTCACGGTGCAAACTATTGTCGGATTACTGAGAGGGGGGGTGAATCAGTAATAACGTAATTATAATCCTTTTTCTTCAAATGTTATATCAATGTAGAATTGTTATCCAATAATGAGCAGTAATAAATAAACAATCACACACATGCACAATACACCAATGTTTTACGTGAAAACCCAAATCGGGAGAAAACCATGGAATGTTTTTTCTTATATGTCTTGGAGAATTACATTCATTAGAAGAACCAACTTCCTTTGTTTTCCAGTTGCAACTGGAAGGAGGCTCCAACCTCCTAGTTTCTCAGGCTACAACCTGAGGGAAGCTCCAACTCCCCAAATCTCTATCTACAACCAGAAGTAGGCTACAACCCCCAATGTTCTCTGGCTACAACCGGAAGGTGGCTACAACCACCTATCCTTGCCCCGTCCTGCCACCCTGAAGTAGAAGTAGAATGATGAAACCACTGTCATACTATCACTGTGAGATATACCACTGTAAACCTGTACCAATAAATCTAAACCATGCATAAACATGTACCATAGACAAGTACATCAACCATGCACCAACCTGTAATCAAGCTGTACCATAAACAAGTGCATTAACCATGCACCAACCTATAATCAACCTGTACCATAAAAAAGTGCATCCAACTATGTGCCAAGTATGTACCAATCATGTGTCAACTAATCATCAACTATAACTCATCAATGTGTACCAACATCATCAACTATACACCTCATGTATGTGCGCCAACTCATCAACTACTTGTCTCAACCATGTACTCAACATGTACCTCAACCAAAATCCCTCATCAATTTCATCATCCAAATCTGATTTGTAGCTCTGTAATAGACCTGATGTATATGATCACATTCCTTCAAACCTTCCTTAACTTTTAAAAACAAGAGACTAGCATTTTCATCAAACTTTTCTTTAGTCTCACATGCCTAGTTTTGGATTAGTCAACAACCCTAACTTGAAGTAACCATAAATTTGAACCTGTAATGTATAAAGATCTAAAACTGATACAAAATGTTCTTTAGTTTTTTTTATGCAATTACTCCAAGTGGCACTACTTGGAACCTCTCAGAAAAGGAGTTATAGAAAAAATGACAAACCTTGCTGAATTCTAGCTTATTCTAGAGAGCGACCTTGTAGAGAATGCCATGCACAAAATATTTTATGCAATGATTTGAAAATGTTACACAGCATAAAAAAGATGATACCATAACCAACACATTTTGTCTCACTGAATTTGGATCTGTTATGAAGAAGTTATGACGTTTTTACCCGAAACACCTGATTTTGACTAGTTTCAGGACTGGCCACAAACCCTATTTTCCACAGAGTGTAACTCCAAAAATACAACGACCCACAAGCTGAATTTGTAACCACAGATAATTGGATATGATTTCTCACTTTCATATCAATTTCAGGATCTGAATCATTATATAAATAATGTTATAGCTAAAATGGTGAGATGACCTGAAAGTAACATACCTTAGAAAGCACCATCAAAAGAATTTATCCTTCCTTGCATTTCGGCCTTCTTCACTTTTCTCATAATTTTGGCTTAGATATCATTTGTAAACCTCATACACATATACATATTCAATATTCTCAAGTGTGATTCAAATGAGAGGGCCTTGCCTCTTATTTATACTCTCCAAGTAGCTTCCTTAAAAACATCTTCTAGGTCACTTGGCTCCACTTTCCTTATTTTAGGGTTGGGTCCACTTCTGATTTCTCCATTAAAATTATTAATGAAATAATTTATTTTTTATTCACTTTGAATTATAATACACTCATCACTTCACTTTATTATTTACCTTTTAAAATCTCTTAAACCACTTTGATTACTTTGACCTTTTGGGGCTTCTAGATGACATATGAGGGTCCTCCAACTTCGTAAGACCATAACTCTTAAACCGTGGAGTTATGTGACGTTCTACATACCACAAAAAATGGAATGACATGTACTATCCATATAGAATAGTATTATCTGAAAATATATCATAACTCATACCATTTCCCATCAAACAAACTTGGGTCCATTACCCAAACCTGGGGTCTCCAACTTCTCATGGCCATAACTCTCTAACCGTGAGGAATTATGTGACATTCCACATACCACCGGAAATGTCATCACAAGAACTATCCATCTAGGATATTTTCCCTGACAAATTCACTTTCCTTCATCTCATTATTCCACAACTAAGCATGGGTTCTATTACTCCACAAAGCATCTTCCCGTGAGGGCTTTCACCATAAGGGGACCACTTTGGAGTTCATCCATATTTACTTCTTATCAACCATGAAAAAAAAATAATGAGTCATATTTACATCAAACATTATTGGGTCCATTACCCAAACCTTTTTTCTACGGGTCTTTCTTCAAGGGTTGACATCAATGACAACCAACCTTAATCAACAATCTCCCCCTTTGGCATTGATGGAAACACTTTGATGCAACACTGAAATCATATCACTCATGCTACCCCTGAAACCATGCCTCTGTCCTCTGCATATGATAAATCTGATCCACCTAGGACCATGCCTCTGTCCTCTGCATCTGATAAATCTCCCCCCCTTTGTCATCAATGACAAAGGTATATTTCCATCCGGGGTTGCTCCCCTTGACAGACTGTCCTCTTATGGTGCTTCCTCGTGTACATCTAAGACATATAAGATAAGCATTCAAAAATAATTCATTTTTGGAGTAGAAATAACTTCAAGTCTTTGGCGAAGATATTCAAAGGCTTCCTGTGGAAGTGGTTTTGTAAAGATGTCTGCCACTTGTTCTTTTGTGCCCACATACTCAACTTTGATTTTCTTTTCGGCAACTTGTTCCCATAGAAAGTGATACTTGATTGGAATGTGCTTAGTCTTGGAGTGCATCACCAGGTTTTTTGAGATACTGATGGCACTTGTATTATCACAATATATTCGAATGGTCTCATCATACTCAACCTATATATCTGTCAAAGTTTGTTTCATCTAAAGAACTTGTGTACAACATGTTGTTGCTGCAATATACTCTACCTCGGCTGTAGATAGAGATATCAATGATTGTTTCTTTCTTAGCCATGATACCAAACACTCACCTAAGTAGAACATCGCTCCACTAGTACTTCTTCGGTCATCAATACAACCTGCCCAATCTACATCCATGTAGGCCATAAGTGATAGATATTTTCCTTTTGGATACCATAATCCAAACTCTTCAGTTCCTTTGAGATATATGAAGATCCCCTTTACTGCTAATACATGTGATTCCTTTGGTGTTTCTTGAAATTGTGCCACCTGTCCAACTTCCTACATTACATATGGTCTGGATGTTGTCACATATAATAGGTTGCCAATCATTGATCTATATTGCCTCTGATCTGTAGACTTTGAATCATCATCTTTGCTCAACTTACAACTGGTTTGCATGGTAGTGATAACTGGTTTGCAATATTCCATTCCGAACCTCTTTAGCATTTCTCTGATATACTTGGTTTGAGAAATAAAAATTCCCTGGTTTCTTTGACGTATCCGAAGTCCCAGAAAGAAGGATAGTTCTCCAAGTAATGACATTTCAAATTCACTTTGCATGTCTTTTGCAAATTTCTGGCTTAACCTGTCATCATCACTACTAAAAATAATATCATCAACATAAACTTCAATTAATAAAATATTACCTTGACTTACCTTGATGTAGAGTTTGTTGTCTGCACTTCCTTTTCTGAACCCTGCCTGCTGCAGATACTTATCTAGTCTGGAGTACCATGCTCTAGAAGCCTGTTTTAGACCATACAAGGCCTTCTTTAATTTACACACATAGTTTGTGTTCTTTGACAACTGAAATCCTTCTGGTTGTTCAACGTAGACTTCTTCTTCAAGTTCCCCATTCAGAAAAGATGATTTTATGTCCATCTGATATACTTTAACATTTTTGGAGCATGCATAAGCTAAAAGAAAACAGATTGCTTCCATTCTAGCAACTGGGGCATATGTCTCTTCAAAGTTGATTCCTTTAATCTGTGCATATCCTTTACATACCAATCTAGATTTGTTCCTTGTAATCTATCCATCTTCATTCAATTTATTCCTGAAAACCCATTTTGTGTCGATCACATTCTTATTCTTTGGTCTTGGAACCAATTCCCAAGTGCCATTTTTCTCTATTTGATCCAATTTTCCATCCATGGCCTTATTCCAAAATTCATCCTTGATGGCTTCTTTAAAATAGTTTGGTTCAATTGTAGATAAGAGTGCTAGGTGTGTTTGTTCTGGTGAACAGATTTTTCTTCTAGTCTCAGCTCCTACATCTTTGTTTCCAATAATCTGATCTGAAGGATGATTCTTCTGTACTCATTTTCTAGGTGTCTTTGAAGATACTTGCTGAACTTTCTCTTCTACTTCTGTCAAATTCTCTTTATCTTCATCTTCATCTTCCTCTTCTTCTTCCTTTTCATATTCTTCTTCAAAAAGTTGTTCCATTGATTTGTTTTCTTCTTTCTTTGATTCTGGTATGCCTGTTTCATCAATTGTTACATTGATTCTTTCCACAACTTTGTTTAATATTAGATTGTAACACTTGTATGCTTTCCTTGTACTTGAGTAACCAACAAGTATTCCTTTGTCCACACGAGAGTCAAACTTTCCCATTATGTCATCTTTTCTTTTGATGTAGCATTTGCTTCCAAAAAATCTGAAGTGCTTCACATTTGTTGGTCTTCCTTTCCATAGCTCGTATGGAGTTTTATCAGTGTTGTTTCTGAGCATTACTCTGTTTTGAATGTAAACTATTGTATGCACTGCCTATGTCCAAAAAATATCTGTCAACTTTGAATCCATTATCATTGTTCGAGCCATTTATTGTACTGTCCTATTCTTTCTTTCAACAACTCCATTATGTTGAGGTGTCTTAGCGACGGAGAATTGCCTTTTTATTCCATCATTGTTGCAGT
>JASDQU010102236.1:480122-504486 GCA_032191745.1 Picea mariana
TTACCCATCAAACAAACTTGGGTCCATTACCCAAACCTGGGGTCTCCAACTTCTCATGGCCATAACTCTCTAACTGTGAGGAATTATGTGACATTCCACATACCACCGGAAATGACATGACAAGAACTATCCATCTAGGATATTTTCCCTGACAAATTTACTTTCCTTCATCTCATTGTTCCACAATTAAGCATGGGTTCTATTACTCCACAAAGCGTCTTCCCATGAGGGGTTTCACCATAAGGGGATCACTTTGGTGTTCATCCATATTTACTTCTTATCAACCATGAAAAAACAATAATGATTCATATTTACATCAAACACTATTGGGTCCATTACCCAAACCTTTGTGCTACGGGTGTTTCTTCAAGGGTTGACATCAATGACAACCAACCTTAATCAACAACTATATCACAATAATAGTAGCCTAGGGTGGAACCCTATACCAATATAAACAGAACCTGGTAACTTAGTTTTAAATGCTAAGAGTTGGAACTTGAATACCTTTCGAGTGAGGAAAACTTATGGATCAATTTGATAAAATGATTTAAGACCTGCAAAGGGAAAAATCAAGAATTAGTAAACAGTGTTATGGAATAATCAACAAAACTAAATATTGAAGATTCAATTACAAGAACAATACTTAGCTTGAGATTTGGCGCGAGTGCTTTCCCCTTCGGGGTCATGGAGCAAACTTTCCATAGGTCTGAGGGAGAGGAGTGGACCCAGAAATGTTTGATTGTTATCCTCACAAGTAAACAGGTGTCCCATCATTAGTTTGGTAACCAAAAGTCTTAACCAAATATTCCAGAATGTAAATAAGAAAGAAACAATGCTAAACTTTTAATACATTTGATAACCCAAATAATTCACATAGTACCATGCATGTCACACAGAGGCATTTGAAACCATTTTTTATAGCATTTTTCTTATTCTAATTACGCTGAAGGAAATGTAATAAACAATTTTTGAAACACATAAGTACATAAACAAAGAACTTATAAGTAATTACTTGAATTAAGTTTAAATTCTGAAATATGCACACACAGTGGCATCTTATGGGTATTACGTTCCTTGTACAAAGTATGAGTAATGTATTTAGATTTAGTGTAATGAAACTATTACAAAACTTGACACATTAATGAAGAAGTATTACAACAACCATAGGAAAGGGTTTGCAATTTTACATCGTATGATCTAAGGGTGCAATGATTTCATAGTAAGTCTTTACGAACGAGAAGATTCTTCCCTTAATAAAACAATAATATTAAGGATACGTCATGTAGCCATGAATTGAATTAAATCATAATGAGATCCAAAATGTATATTCTTATAATCAAGAATCAATAGTTCGGGAATTCAGAAAGAGTTGCAGAACTATGGTTACTTACAAAAACGGTTATTGTAAAACTCAAAAGGAATGAAAATCGTAACATCCTTTTTGCAAGAAAAATGCGCATTCCGAACATAATGAAATTACTTCCTTATTACAGAGGATGGTTTTCAAATAGAAAGAGATAGACAGAGTATGGAGGGTGTCTCCCTTATTGTTATATCACACAGTAGAAATCTATATTTACCATTAAAGTATAGATTTAAGACAACCCATGATTACTTACAAATAGACAACGAATAGACAAGAATGTACCAAATCTTTAAAGTCACGGAAAGAAACAATAAGAATATAACCTCTACCAAATAGACTAGAGATTTAATCACAAAGTTCAAAACATTGAAAATACAGTGAGTTCAACTTTTCTTTTTAGAAACTAAATTCTCATGTTGTCTACTTTCCCGTTCCCCATGAGTTGTTAAGACAGACCATAACTTCCTACGAAGTTTCATAGAGATGAAAATGTTCATAGTAGGGTATAAGGATTGGGACCCAATACAAGGAATATTAGGAAATGACGACAAACCCTAAGTAGGAAATAACACTTAAAAAATCATTAAGACTCTAATGTAGAACTAAGAAAGTCAAAAAGAGCAAGAAGAAACATATGGTGACGGATACGCACTATGTTAACCTAGAATCACACAGAGCTCAAAGTAAAATGATAGAGAGTGGTTTACCTTGCACAGGGTAGCATCCAACCGGTAGTCACCCCCTATCCTTTTTATTCCTTACCAAGCCAAGCCTAGCTATAAGATTCAGGCCATGTTCACCGAGTCGAACATCACAGGGTCAACAGTGGAGTGTTGTCACAAAAGACACAGAGACAAAGGAGAATGAAACAATAACCCTAAAAACCTGTCTCTGAATGGAGTAATAGTGGTAATTACAAATAATGAACCTTGCCATGTGAGAGGAGTGAGGTGGCATGTTTGCATTGTACACGGTGGGCACGACTATAGCCATTAATAGATTATACAAAGGTTTTAATTCAGTGTCTCATAGATCCATTTTCGAATTCATACCAAGTTATTGCAAATGTGAGGGAAACCTAGTTAGGGCGCTAGTAGAGCCAGTTGTCTCATCCAATGTCACGTCCAAGTTATTGAAAATGTGAGGGAAACCTAGTTTTCAAATAGAAAGAGATAGACAGAGTATGGAGGGTGTCTCCCTTATTATTATATTACATAGTAGAAATCTATATTTACCATTAAAGTACAGATTTAAGACAATCCACGATTACTTACATACATATAACGAATAGAAAAGAATGTACCAAATCCTTAAAGTCACGGAAAGAAACAATAGGAATATGACCTCTACCAAATAGATTAGAGATTTAATCACAAAGTTCGAGGCATTGAAAATATAGTGAGTTTGAATTTTCTTTTTAGAAACTAAACTCTCATGTTGTCGGCTTTCCCATTTCCTATGAGTTGTTAAGACAGACTAGAACTTCCTATGAAGTTTCGTAGAGATGCAAATGTTCATCATAGGGTATAAGGATTGGGACCCAATACAGGGAATATTAGGAAATGACAACAAACCCTAAGTAGGAAAGAACACTTAACAAATCGTTAAGACTCTAATGCAGAACTAAGAAAGTCAGAAAGAGAAAGAAGAAATAAATAGTGGCAGATACGCACTATGTTAATCTAGAATAAAAAACAACTTAGAGTAAAATGAAAGAGATCGGCTTACCTTGCATAGGGTAGCATCCAATCGGTAGTCACCCCCTATCCTTTTTCTTCTTGCCCAAGACAAACCCAACTATAAGATTTAGGCCATGTTCACCGAGTCAAATATCACAGGGTCAACAGTGGAGTGTTGTCGCGAAAGACACAGAGCCAAAGGAGAATGAAACAATAACCCTAGAAACCCATCTTTGCGTAGAGTAATAGTGGTAATTACAAATAATGTACCTTTCCATGTGACAGGAGGGAGGTGGCATGTTTGCGTTAGACATGGTGGCTAAGAGATAACTCTTGGAAGGTACCCTTGTAGGTAGCCATTAATAGACTAGACAAAGGTTTTAATTCAGTTTCTCACAGATCCATTTTCGACTTCATACCATGTTATTGCAAATGTGAGGGAAACTGATTTAGGGAACGCCTATAGCTAGTTGTCACATCCAATCTCTCGTTCAGTTAAGGTCTGACCATCTAGTTCCTTAGTGTTAACAAATTCGAGAGGGATAATTGTTATCGTTGGACTCCTTAATGATGCCTAATCATCAACCATATTCAATATTGTGTTAATAGTGGTTGGAACTTTAACCACAAAACTTTTTTTCATGAAGTCTATTACTTAGACAGTTAAAAACACATAAAACCACCATTATTTTAAGGTATGTGATATTTCGATAAAGGTGTATGAATTGCTGGAGCCCAAACTCGTATAGGTCCTATATGGTATAAGTAACATACATACCTAGAAATGGTTGTAATGCTAGCGGGGTTTTATAATATAAACATTAATGTTTATGCTTAGAGATGGGTATAATGCTAGTGGGGCCTTAATATTATAAACGTTAATGCATATGTATGAAGAGGGTTGCAATGCTAGTGGGTCTTTAATAAATATAAATGTCAATTCTTATGAATGGATATAATTATAATACTAAGGGAGTTTTACTAAGGTAAACACTACCCATCTATACCTATATTGGGAATGTTAGTAACTAAGAGACTAGGTTATAGCGAAGCTATCCCTTAACCATTATATAAGTGATTATTGTATAGCCTGGAATAACTCAGAGATATAAAGTTTTATATATGGAATTTAGTGCATCAATAAAGTGGTAAACATAAACCTTGATAAATTTAGTAGTGACGACAACTACCTACTTATAGTAACCTTATATCTATCGTAATAAGTTGTTTGAAGAGAAAAGGTGATTTAATGTCCCTAATAAAAAAACAATTATTGGTAAATTTTGGGATCATTACACTTGTACCTTATTGTTTAAACCTATATCATTCCTTGGACAACAATGAGAGCCATACTTCATGTTACAAATGCATTTGAAATGACCATTGTTATATCACATATTGCATGTGTGATTCCATAAATCCCTAGGCATGGACCATAAATACCTCTTCTTAGATGATTTCTTAATCAACACCATAAAAATACTCACTTCTAGTATTATATGTGGGGACGTGTGTGTTGTTAAACAAATTTTACAAGGAAATTGTACTAGAACTTGACACGGGCAACAGTGACCTTTGAATGGGGGCAACGTTTAATTTTTTTCAAACTGTTTATGTATGCACTGAAATTTGACATGGATAGACTATTCAAATGAATTAACGATATGGGATGGTTTCTAGACTCAAATTTGACTCACACACCCACTTTCTTCCATCATCAATTCATCATGTAAACCATAAACCCTAATTTTCTTTCAAAGTACACAAATTGGTTGACGCAATTTTTAAGTTTTCATCAGTCTTTCATGATTTTTCTTTCAGGTTCTACATTAATATTTTATATACAATCTATTTGTGTCATAGTTGTTATGAAAAATCCTTCTTTTTCATTGATTTCTTAATCAACACCATAAAAATACTCCCTTTCAGTACTAGATGTGGGGACCTGTGTACTATCGAACTAATTTTACAATGAACAAGGAATGGAAATTGTACTAGGAATGACACGGGAAACAATGACCTGTGAATGGGGCCAACGTTGAATTTTTTTCAAACTGTTTTTGTTTGTATTTGTCACTAATGTGAGGTGCTCCATTCAAAAATTGGTTGTTTGCAAAAGCGATGTTTTCTGACATGGACATCTTTTGTATATCAAGTTTGATTGCAAACAATGCAATGATGGGTAGGTGTTTCCAACACCTATATTTGATGTTATTTCTCAATGAGTGTATGCATATGCTTTCCAAACTTTGTGTTTTTATTATGAGAGTTCACTCTTTGGAATGCATTGACTTCTTTTGTGAGACCTAAACGATTGCAATTGTGAAGTAAAACACTTGCAAAATATTAGTTCTTTGTGTTTCCAATCATCCAATGAGCATAATATTATTAGAAGCATATCCCCTTCTTTTCCTTTTCACAATTCCAAACTATTCTAGGCATTTTTATCCCTAAATGATGTCATTTCAAGTTAGAGAAAAACATTTTTGGATATTTTCTATTTCTAATTAGGATTTCTGTACAATGCATATTCATCTTGACTCAATGTGTTTCCTCTACTCTAGAAGAAAAACTAAGAACAACTTCAAGAGCGCCTCGTCCTCCTTGGGTTTCTTTAAGTTAACTCTAATGGCCTGGACTTGTCTAAAATTATTGTGGAATAAAACATAGATGTGGCCTCTTGTTTCACAAAGTTATTTTTAATAAAATTCCTAGTATGGTGCACATTAAAATTTCTATGATCTACTCATTGATGTATTTCTCCTTATGAAAAAGGTAAAGAAGGGATCACAACAATATTTACCACTACTTGTTTCAATAGTACACTATGGAAATGGGACTCATTTACTTATAACATAGTTTGAAAATCCAACTAGAAGAATATGCTTCATTTGTTAACTCAATATGTAATCAGTTACAATTACCAGGGCTCTCATGGAGATTTTAAGACCACATTTTCTAGAAGTTTTATCTTCTCTCAACAATGTCCATTGATTATTGAGAATCGTTGCCACCTAGTTAATTAAAAACTTGGAGGAATGAATCCACTCTTTTCTTGAAATATCAAATTATTTATTTCCCATAGAAGGAAACTTCAATGCTATCCACATATTCTAGAATTGCTTCATCACTGCCTACTTGAATCTTCCCTTCTTCTTAATCTCGAGCTCTACTTTCCATTATCAAACGACAAATAAATCCATTTGTAAAGATTATTATTCAAGTGCTTATGTGATTATATAGTGGACTCTAACAACAGATCACAACTCCTCTTCCCTTTCAACAAAATCTACACTTCTCAAGGAGTTGCTCCCTTGATCTATACTATGACCAAAAATCTATTTTCCTCATTCAATTTGGTATCTTGGATTTATCTTTGACTCTATATAAAAAAAAATGTCTTCGACTCTATGCATAGAAGTTATAATTCCTTTCTTTTTATGGAAGTTCAATTCCTTCTTCTATCCACTATAAAATGTTGGGTAATATCTCTCTAACACCAATCTTTAATGTCAAACCCCTTTATTATCATCTCCTCCTATATTGGTACCCATCGACCCTTAGGAAGGATAATTGATAGGTCAAGAATAATTGGTTACACATAGTGTAATTTCTTACATTCATGGAGTCATCAATAAGGTGTTTACAATGTCTATCAATGTAGTTTTCCCCTACATCCATAATGATATTCAATAAATAAGTTTCAATTACAATAGATTGTAACTGCAAGGACCTGGGTGGAGTCATCGATTTGTCAGGTTTTAATGTTCCCAATGAATGTATGTGTTGTTGTTGACATGGAATGGGACAACACATGTACCTTCTTAATTTTCTTACATCACTTGATGTGGGCCTAGTCATTCCTAGCCTTGAATTGAAAGTTACCCCTAGTCCTAGGAATCACCCTTCATGACACTTGTCACCAAATTATTAAATCACAAGGTTGGAGGCATATGGGCATTGCGATGAGGCTTTATAACACTACAGTAATGAGAGACATTAATTGAAATTTGACTAGATTGAAAGGTGCGTGAAATTCAAAATACTGACAACCCAAAACTAAAAGGGATTAATACATAGAATTTCAATGAGAGGTGATCTGGTGGTGTGTAGGAAGAGGCCTATCACCTTCAAAATTATCATTCTCCTCCAAATAGCCACATATATGTATAATTCTAAATCCTCATCCCTCCTTGAGTACAATGACCCCATGATTCTAGTGTGGCCATGCCTGATGTGGAAGTTTACACATTTCAAATTATGGGATCATACATAAGATAATGTATCACCTTTAGTGGATCATACATATATATATGGAAAAAATCTAACTAGAAGAAGATGCTTCATTCGTTAACTCAATATGTAATCGGTTATAGATGCTTCATTTGTTAACTCGAATATTCCATTCTTCTTAATATTAGGCTCTACTTTCCATGATCAAACTACAAATAAATCCATTTGAAAAGGGTGCTATTCAAGTGCTTATGTGATTATATAGTGGACTCTAACAATAGATCACAACTCCTCTTCCTTTCCAACTACCAATTCTCTTGATCAACCTGTAGAACTATTCACAACAAAATTCCACCATTTTAGTATATCTAGAGTGATCCCACTACATCTTTGTTATTTAACATAGCCACATGTACAAAGAGAACATCTACTTATAATTTTGGATCATTCTTTTCAAGGATTTGTGTTTAAGATGTGCTTCCAAACCCATTATATGTATGGACACATAAATAATTACTTCCTCTTTAATGAGGTTATCCCTATTCTAAGGGCCTTTTTTATTGATCTCTACTTCCCCTATTAACCTAAAACTTTGCTTCTTCCTTATATAGTTGTATACACTATTTCCTTCCTTGACACTTTTGAATGGTAGCTCTAGTCTCAATTTTTAAAACACCCCTTCTACCCTCTACAACGTCATTGACCTTTTTTAGTTTACATTATCTTGGGAGGTATATTGTGTTACATCTTGGGAGGGAGTACTCATCATTATTTGAATATGAATCAATCTCAAAAATATCAATAGAGGGGACTTTTGTGGCCTTCTCTTTCCTATATTTTCTTATGCTACATTTTTCAACTTGCTACATCAAGTTTTCATTTTTGTGTTATACCTACATAAGTAAACTTAGTAGGGATGGGACCTACTCCTTCAATGTCATAAGAATTTATTGTTGGATTTGTTCCTTCATCATTACATTTTTATATCTTGTAGTTTCCATCATAAATAAGGATATGTGTGGGTGGGGAATTACCAAAACCCACTTCCCTCTCATTTATGTTAAAGTTACATACCTAACTAAGATTGCAAATTCTTGATTTCATAAAATAACAGAGATTTCATTTCTTTATTAGCCATGAATATTTCTTTGTAATGTCTACTAGTTTTTGTTTCTTCCTTATTTGCAATGTAAGAAGTGGGATGTGGGAATTTATCCCCTACAATATGGAACAAGTTTCTAAGAATAATTTGGGTGAACCTGAAATCTTCTTAAATTATAACTACCATACCTAGAATGGCTTAACATTTGGCTCATATCATTTATCATGTCATTCTAATCCATCTTTAGACATGAATACTTTAAATGGCCATTGTTTCTACAAAACTCCATCTAAAATGGATGTTTATGTAGTCTGACGTAGACCCCCAACCCTCGGTCCAGAATCCACTATAGGATTGTTCTTCCTCTCAGATCCACAGAACTTAAATGGTTCTTTCATGCCTTCACTAAAACCCAATGAAACTGATCCATGGGTCCTTTCCTTGAAACTTCCACCTACGTGTAACATACACCAGGTGCAAGTTCACCTGCTCACAGTCTCTGTGCACGATTGTTTTCTTTTTCCCGAAATAGAGTTTCAGATTTCAGGACTCCCTAAGTCCTGATGTTGAGAGCCCTTGACTCTTTGATCCCCCGACATCCAAAATGTCGATCTGCTAAAATGTCTTTTTCCCCCAACGATTATCCCCTGGCCAATCTTTGCTCCATGTGACCACTCTTCATATGACCGTAGTTTTCTTCAGAACTTTCAACTCTGTGAGCCTCGACTCTTAGTCCTCAGGATTCCTAAAATGTCGAATCCTAATATTCTGGAATGCCAATCCCCGGCTTTCTCCTCCAAGGATTAATTTTCCCTGGCTTGTCACGTTTCACGACTTCGGGACTTCCAACGCCAAAGTGCCTGACCTCTTGTCCTCAGAACTCCCGAAGTTTTGAACCCCTAAATCTTGATTCCTCTGATGTTTTGGGACTTTTTGGGTTCTCTCCTCTGTTTTAGAGGGTTTAAACCTCATGCTCCTTTCAACATATCCAATGGCTATCAACTATATGAGCTAGATCTGATGGCCCAGATCTACTCTTTTCCGCTGCGCTCTCCTGCTGACATGCAACTTCAAAGGTCCAGATCTTGTCCTTGGCCTAATCTGATGGCAGTTGTTCTCCCCCTTGTGAGCTTCTATTTCTTACCAACCTTGGAAGAATTCAACTTATCAAAGGCCTCGATCTTTGCTTCCTACTACAAAGCCTATGACTTCAGCTTTTATCTGCTTTCTTTGAAAATGCTTTTCCTCCTGAGCCTCCTCAGACTCAAACCCTCCAAAGAGACTCTTTCAGCCTCTGCGATTACTTGTAGGGCTCTATGTATGAAATCACTCTCCCTCTTGAGCTCTGTCCTCTTTGAATCCTCGAAGGATTCTTCAACTTCTGCGCTCCTTGCAGTTATCTCTCTTGTGCACAAAGGCACTTTCCCCCGTGAGATTTTCTTCTCTAAAATCTCAAAAGGTTTCCTCGACCTCTATGATTCCTAGAGGGTCTCTACACACACGAAGGTGATATCTATCCTGAGCTTCAGGACTTAGAATAAGTCCTCCCTCTCGCTCATGTTCCTACGCTCGACCTCCTGAGCTTCTACACTTGAACCAAAATCCTTCTGCACTCACTCCTTGAGATTGACAAGCCTCCAGATGGCTGTCGATCAACACTTCATCTGAGTGTTGGCCTGGTGCACTCTTTGCACATGTCTTCATCCTCTATCCCTTTCTCTCCTTGAAGGGATGGAAATACCTTCTTGGCAGCCTCTTTTCTCAAGCACTCCTTGTTGAGCCTACAGGGTATTCAACAACGCTGTGAAGGTTCTCTTCCTTGGAAACTTCTCTGTTCCAGAACTCAAAGGAATTCTCTTTGTGCAAACAGGCACCTATTCAATGCCCTCCTGGCAAAGCCTCCCAGAATCCTCAGTGATTCTATCTTCTTCTCCTGTGCATTATATGCACCTTCTCAATGCCCCCTTGGCAGAGCTTCCCTAGAATCCCCAGTGATTCTGGTTTCTCTTTGAACTCATAGTAGAGTTCTCTTGTGCACTTTGTGCACTGGTTCGATGCCCTCCTGGCAGAGGTTCTAAAAAAATCCTCAAATATTTTGTCTTCCTCCTTGAACTCACAATGGAGTTATTTCTTAATGCAACCCATGCATCTGCTCAATGCCCTCCTGGAAGAGCTCTACAGAACTCCTCGGAGATTATGTATTCTTCTGTTTATTTTCTCTGCACAGTCCTGTCTCCAAGGTGTTCAAAACTCTTGAGATCTTTCCCTGAGTTTAAGACTTCAGCTGGTGCACCCTCCTGGTGCGTCCTTGTCCAAATTCTATAGAATTTGAAATGTACTCTATGTACTAGCTCTCAAAACCCTCAACGTTCTGTCATGCCCTCTTGGCATGAGACCACAAAGAACCCCAAACCTAAAATCAAAGAACCCAACAGGTAGCAGAACCTATTTGTCCCTGAAAAACGCATACTAACACACACATCTACAACATATAAATAACACACCAAGACATTCATGCAACCACAGAATAACATGTAGGAAAAACTCTTGTTTATATTAATATGAAATGCCTCCTTTACAAGGTGTTCTTGAGCTCAAACTTTTACAGAGTCTTGGCTCCTTCCCTCTCTGCTCTTCTAACTCTTGATACTTTTTTAAAACAAGGTCAAAAGATCTTTTACATGAGGGGGATCTTCGAGCTCTTCCCTCCATCTCACCTACTCTATTCAATTACATTGAATTTACAATTAGTGGTTGTCTAGTCCATATCAGAGCTAGATCCAGCCTTACAACTATTTAAGGCTATCTTTAATCTAAAGCCTATGCATAGGAATATCTTCATGGCTCCATGGCCTTACATACATTAATGAAATTACATCAAATTAAAAATTTGAATGTGAGAGGGTTGCGCCTCTCTCCGCCCACTAAATGCATGTGTATGCTGAGATGGCTGGTGCATGGTTAGCTTTGGAGCGATGCTCCTGCATCATAATCCTCTGCTGTGAAAAATTCATGAGCTCCTGCTCATGAGCTCTCCATCACCATTGTTCAAATCCTCCTGGATCCCAAATATTTCTCTAGAGTTGTTCACCTGCTCCATCTCTCTGCTGCTGTTGCTACTTCCATTGTTTTTGTTGTCTCCCTTCTGCTCAGCTTCTCTCCACTGGAAGCTTCCTATGCTGACTTCAACATCAACCTCCTAATCTACTCGATCTCTTCATCCAACTACTGCTTTGGCTGGCTCTATTCATGTAGTCTCCTTGACTATAATTTTGTCTTCTCATGATGATCTCCCGTGCCATATTCTTCATCCTCTGTGGAGCTAAGTGTCCATTCTGCTGCAAAGTTCAGCTTTGCAGTCCTATCACTAAGTTGCTGCTCAGATGTTTCCTGTGATAGTTCTGTTGCTTCCATTTCTCATACTGGAATACTTCCAACTTCTTCCTTCTTCTCCCCAGGCTGGTATGCTCCTCCATCTGTCTCCAACTTGATATGTTGGATGTCCAAGCTTTGCACTATCACCCTCTTCTCCAGGGCTTCCAATTCTTGATACAGATCAACAAAATTCATGTTGTCTGCTTCCTCCTCTTCTTTTGATGAAAGCTCCAATGCTACAGTCGTCTCTGTATCAGCTTCCTAAATGAAAATTTTGAGCCATTCCTCGGAATGCTCATTTCCTTATTTTTCTTGGGAATTCTCTAACATCTGCTCCAACTCTTCTTTGATAGTCAAAGCTGGTTGTCCTTCTCCTGTTGTTGTTTCTTTATCGACAAAACAAACTTTTGCCTCCCCTGGGCAATGTGGCAGGAATATTCAAATTCCTCCAATGAGCAGAGAAAAATTCTAATCCTCCTTCTCTTTCAGCTATCCTTGCTGATATGAACTCAACTCTGAGCTCATCTTCTCTCCCTTTCCCTCCTAGAAATATGGAATTTCTCTACTTCCCTCCTGACAGTCTATGAGATCCTTGTATCTCATATCATTTCCCTCTTGGCAATATGAAAATCCTTTGATGTCCTGCTAACAGTCTATGAGATCTCACAGTGATATCATCTCATTGCCCTCTTAGAAATTGGGAATTTCCTCTCTGCTCTCTTAGCAGTCTTTGCACACATGGCAGTCTCGGAGACAGTCAATTGATCTCTGTTCATCCTAAATGTCACTGAGATTTCTCCCAACCTCTGGTTCACATACCTGAACCATTTCATCTTCATCCCTGAGGCTTTCAACATGCCTCAACCATCCCTTTAATAGCCACTGCTGTATTTTGGCCACCAATACCTTGACTGGCCATTTTACCTTTGTTTTCACAGGCCATTCATACACCCATCTTGAATTTTCATTTTGCTGCATCTGCAATGCCATAATTTCCATCCTCTCCCTGATCTCAGCAAGTTCCTTATTCACCTCAGCTTCGCTTAGCTGCTGATGGATATTCTTTCCATTGCGTGCATGGCCTTTAGTAGCCATCTTCACCTTCTGTCTGCCCTCCTAGAAACTCGTTGTTGTAACTTTGCAACTGAGAGCTTCCAACCTCTGATTACAGTCGACCTGACTGCCTTTTGATTGTTGCACACCCATAACAATCTCCACAGAGTCTCAGTGCTCTATCTCCTTCTGCCTGTCTCTGCAAGTTGCCTCTGATACCAAACTAATGTGTACTAGAGTATTCTCTTTCTCTTCTTTCTCACTCCACCTGAAATATGCAAACAGAGTCAAGTTCTGATACCATAAATTGACGCAGACCCCCGACCCTCAAGCCAGAATCCACTATAGGATCGTTCTTCCTTTGGATCCATAGAACCGAAATGGTTCTTTGGGTCCTTCACTAAAACCCAATGAAACCAATCCATAGGTCCTTTCCCTGAAACTTCCACCTGCACGTAACATACACTAGGTGCAAATTCACATGCTCATAGTCTCTATGCACGACCGTTTTCTTTTTCCCAAAATGGAGTTTTAGTTTTTGGGACTCCCTGAGTCTTGATGTCGAGATCCCTTGACTCTTCGATCTCTTGACACCCAAAATTTCGATCTGTCGAAATGGATTTTCCTGTGACAATTAGACCCTGGCCAATCTTTGGTCCATGTGACCACTCTTCATATGACCATAGTCTTCTTTGGAACTTTCAACTCCGTGAGCCCCGACTCTTAGTCCTCAGGATTCTCGAAATGTCGAATCCTAATATCCCAAAATGTCGATCCCTGACTTTCTCCTCCAAGGATTACTTTTCCCTAGCTTGTCTCATTTCGTGACTTTGGGACTTCCAATGCCGAAGTGTCTAACCCCTTATCCTCGAAACTCCCAAAGTTTCAAACCCTGAAATCCCGATGCCTCTGCCATTTCAGGACTTTTTGGGTTCTCTTCTCTGCTTGCAAGGGTTTAGACCTCGCGCTCCTTTCAACAGATCTGATGGCTATCAGCTATATGAGCTAGATCTGATGGCCCATATCTACTCTTTTCCACTATGCTCTCCTGCTGCTTATGCCTAGTCGTGCAACTTCAACGGTCCAGATCTTGTCCTCAGCCTAATCCGATGGCAATTGTGCTCCCCCTTGTGAGCTTCTATTTCTTCCCAACATTGGAATAATTCAACTTATCAAAGGCCTCAACCTTTGCTTCCTGCTACAAATCCTGTGACTTCAGCCTTTATCTGAGTCCTTTGAAAACACTTTTCCTCCTGAGCCTCCTCAGACTCAAACCCTCCAAAGGGACTCTTTCAGCCTCTTTGATTACTTCCATGGCTCTGTGTATGAAAGCACTCTCCCTCCTAAGCTTTGTCCTCTTTGAATCCTCGAAGGATTCTTTGAATTCTACACTCCTTCTAGCTGTCTCTCTTGTGCACAAAGGCACTTTTCCCCCTAAGATTTTCTTCTCTGAAATCTTGAAAGGTTTCCTCGAACTCTATGATTCCTATAGGGTCTCTGCACACATGAAGGTGCTATCTATCATGAGCTTCGAGACTTAGAATAACTCATCCCTCTCACTCTCGTTCCTACGCTCAACCTCTTGAGCTTCTAGACTTGAACCAAAATCCTTTTGCACTCACTCCTTAAGATTGACAAGCCTCCAGATGGTTGTCGATCAACACTTCATCTGAGTGTTGGCCTAGTGTGCTCCTTGCACATCTCTTCATCCTCTATCCCTTTCTCTCCTTGAAGGGATGGAAATACCGTCTTGGCAGCCTCTTTTCTCAAGCACTCCTTGCTGAGCCTGTAGGGTATTCAACAACCCTGTGAAGGTCCTCCTCCTTGCAAAATTCTCTGTTCCATAACTCAAAGGAATTCTCTTTGTGCACACAGACACTTGTTCAACTCCCTCCTGGAAGAGCCTCCCAGAATCCTCAGTGATTATGTCTTCTTCTCCTATGCATTATATGAACCTGCTTAGTGCCCCCTTGGCAGAGCTTCCCCAGAATCCCCAGTGATTATGGTTTCTCTTTGAACTCACAGTAGAGTTCTCTTGTGCACTCTATGCGCTGGCTCGATGCCCTCCTGGCAGAGGTTCTATAGAACTCCTCAAAGATTCTATCTTCCTCCTTGAACTCACAATGGAGTTCTTCCTCAATGCAACCCGTGCATCTGCTCAATGCCCTCTTGGCAGAGCTCTACAGAACTCCTTGGAGATTATGTGTTATTATGTGCCTTTCCTCTACACAATCCTATATCCAAGGTGTTCAACAACCTTGAGATCTTTCCCTGAGTTTAAGACTTCAGCTGGCGCACCCTCCTGGCGCGTCCTTGTCCAAATTTCACAGAATTTGAAATGCACTCTATGCACTAGCTCTCAGAACCTGCAGCGTTCTATCATGCCCTCTTGGCATGAGACCACAAAGAACCCCAAACCTGAAATCAAATAACCCAATAGGTATCAAAACCTATCTGTCCCTACAAAATGCATACTAACACACACATCTATGACATATAAAGAACACACCAAGACATTCATGCAACCACAAAATAACATGCGGGAAAAATTGTTGTTTATATTAATATGAAATGCCTCCTTTACAAGGTGTTCTTGAGCTCAGACTTTTGAGTTTCCCTTGAGGTATAGACATCTAATGAAATGATGGGAACCTAAGGAGATACCTAAAGCTGACATATATTTCTTCATCAGTGGGAGGATGTATCACATTGCTCCATTGTCCTTACATGGTTTGGGGTTATTTTCCGAAGGATGAAATAAAGGTCGGCTATGGAACTGTAACTAAATTGATGGAGTATGTTGGACCATTATACAAATACAATCATTGGTTGATGTTGGTCTGATATACCCGAAGCATGTGGAGATACGAAGTTGCCGCAAATTATATACAACTAATAGATAAGAATCAAAATAAAGGGGCAACTATGTATATTGATGGAAGGCCAAAAGCTTCTGGAAACATTGAGGGCTTTAAAAATAGTACACGACCATTGGAAACAACTAAGAATCCGAATTGCATATTTGAGAGACGCGAAGGAAATCATATATTTGTATGTGCAACAAAAACAATAGTTCCAGATGAAGAGTTGTTGATTGATTTCAACTTAAATTGAATAGATGGAGGGGGTGAGGATATGGGGGTAATTATATTACATACCATTCAACTCAATCTTTGATCAATCATTGTTATAACTTATCGTTGCAATATTTCATTTTTTTACTGCATATATTTCATTTTTCATTATTTATTTTCTGATATTACTGCAATATTTAATTTTTTTAATGTTATAATTACTTTCATAACTCTTGTTATTTAATTTATTGTGTCGACATATGTCTAAGGTGACCATGAGAAATCACACGCTACATCTATCTAGGGTGACTGTAGAAATGCACTTGTTGTGACTCAGCAGGTAATGTTAAATATAGTAACAACTTATGACTACAACAACTAAATTTCTGAAATTTCATTATTTATTTTTTGATATTACTGCAATATTTAATTTTTTTTAATGTTACAGGTGAATTTCATAACTTTTGTTGATTGATTTATTGTATCAACTTATGTCGATGATGACTGTGGAAAATCACCCTCCACATTCGTCTAGAGTGACCATGGAAATGCACTCGTTGTGCCTCAATAGGTAAATGTTAAATATAGTAGAAAATTATGACTCAACTAAATTTCTGAAATTTCATTATTTATTTTCTGATATTACTGCAATATTTAATTTTTTCGATGTTACGAGTGAGTTTCATAACTTTTGTTGATTAATTTATTGTGTCAACTTCTTTCCAGGGTGACTATAGAAAATCGTTCACTACATCTGTCCAGGGTGACCGTGGAAATGCACCCGATATGCCTCATTAGGTAAATGTTAAATATAGTAACAAATTATGACTACAAGAACTAAATTTCTGAAATTTCATTATTTATTTTCTGATATTACTACAATATTTCATTTTTTTAATATTACAGGTGAATTTCATAACTTTTGTTGATGGATTTATTATGTCAACGTTTGCCCAGGGTGACCGTGGAAAATCACCCTCTACATATTTCCAGGGTGACCGTGGAAAGGTACCTGCTGTGCCTCAGCAGGTAAATGTTAAATATAGTAATAACTTATGAAAATTTATCAAATGTTAAATTTCATCTCATGAATTTTATTCATCAATGTATTATGACATGGTCAACGTGGGAAGGCACCCACTGAGGATCTTGATGAGGAGAAAATATTTTATTCCACTAACCCAATAGCAATTGTCACGAAGGCATTGAAGAAAGAAAACATAGAATATCTAGGTTTGTTTCGCAAAAGACCCCTGACATGGGAGGACAGGGCAAGAATTGCAGAGCTACAAAATCTAATAACTAATTTTGGGGTAAGTGGCATCTTCACATATTTTTATGAGCTATGAAAATTTCATATCCGTTTTTTTGTTTTATATTTTCTATATGATCTGATAAAGTAATGTTTTCCATTTGTAGAAGTTTTTAAACCCTATGCCCCGAGAACCTGTTGATCCTGTAGCTGCTTTAGGTAGCAATGATGGTCCAATGGAACAAAAAAGTCGACATAGAAAAGTACAAGTGAGTATTTTTGACCCTCCTAAGGTTCCCCTCAAATCCATTGATGAGCACAATGAATTTGACTGGCATGACATGCGAGAGAATGATGAGATGGAGCCTAGGAATCAACATGACTCTAGAGAGGAACGTACTGTAGATGGAGAGGAATTTATTCTGCATGGAGAAACATGAATTAAAATCATTGGATCACTAGATCTCACCATTCTAATGGATGACGCATGTGTTCCAATCAATTTTCATAAGATTTTAGGTATTTGTTAATTAATTGATTCATTTTTATCATGAAATTGAAATGGACATTTGTTGAGATTATTATAAATTAATGGATAACACGTTTCTGCAAGAAACAATGTTTTCTACATAAAATTGAATGACAAAGCATTGGAGTTGTTTTGCCCCACCATTCGCACACAGTGGAATGACCTATATAGAAAAAATAAATATGAATTGATAGACCACATGGTAAACTTGTTCGATAATATGTTCAACAAGAAAGTTGTTACAAAGTTAGAAGACAAGAATTTAAAATATACCAGGGCCCAATATAAGGAGAAATTGAAATTAAACCCTAAGCATGAGCACCCTCCCATGGTTCCAGAGAAAGAGTGGAAGACCCTGATAGAGGATGCAAAGGAGAACTTGTTTAAAAAACAAGGAAGACATCCACGAGCTGATCAAGCAAGGTACAACACATGTCATATTATTAGTGAAATATGCTCATTTATGTTTTTCTTTCTGTTTTAAATAACAATTTTGATATCTATTGTTTTTAAAAAATTCCATATATAGGCTACCTGACACCTCCAAAGAAACCAGGGCTAGAATGGAAAAGCACGGGCAACATAAACTAGGCCAGGGTGGCTATGGAAAACTAAAATCCCAAATCATCATAATTAAATGATTAATTGTGGTTAATATTTATTTAACAACATCGAACAAATATCTATTTTTGTTATTGGTAATTGTAATGGTGTTATGCATTACACTTAAATATGTTTGACATTGCTTCCATCGAGGAGGACCTAAAGCTTGTTTACAAGCATGGTTTTAAAAGTGTGATTGAATATAGGAAAGTCTTGGGGCAGACTCCAATATCCTCAGCCAAACAGGTAAATAAAATGAATAAGGAAACTGTAGTAGCATGCTTGTAAAGTCTATTCATAATTTATTATATCACCCTTAACTAAGTATTTAAGTTTGTTTTCAAGCAACAGTGCAACAGCAATAGTGAATCTAGCAGTATTTAGCACACACCATATTATACAAGGATTCACATGTCCAATGATAGTGGGGATCAGAGTACCCATTCCAGTATGTATGCTTTAGAATTAGAAATATTTACTGTGATTGCATATATTTATTTCCCGACTTATACTTATATATTATCTTCTTTAAAAGGAAGAGCATGTAGGTGAGGAGGGTGAACTACGAGAGGAACCAAGTGGACAAGAAATTAATGCACCAATTTTCACAACTACATAGATAGGTAAAGAGAAATATTGTAATGTTAATCAAAATAATGAATTAGTTATTTCAATTATATTTCAACATATCGATATGATCATTTTCATTGTTGTAGTTCACGTCCCTCCACGGATGCCTCGACGCCCTTCTCAGCGATGTACCAAAAGTATGGTACATAAGCGCATGGAAACACAAACAATAGAAGGATAGGGTGAAAGAAATACAATGTCAAAGGATGATTATGATACTCCAATTGTCAATTTTTTTAATGTAAAAAAACATAAATCAAAGGAAAAATAGGTGTATAAATTCATGGCTTGTATTTGGATGTTTATCGATGTTGCTAGTATGAAACATTGTTTATATGAATTACAACATTATGTTTCAATGTTTATATGTTCATATGTTTTGATGACTATCCTAGTTATGCATGAATGTCTATATGTTTTCTATATAAACAAAATCATTTGTTGGGTATGGGGAATTGAGAGCGATGTGAGGGGGGGGGAGGGGCCATATGAGCTTCCACCTTCACATGGTTGGCCCTATTCAGTAAAGAATAACCTATTCTAGAAACAAAGAGAAGCTCATTAAGGTATGCGACCACTTAAGTTTTTTCTAGAGTATTTTACATAACTACATGCCTATTTATTTTCTTATATATTATTTACTCATATATAGAATTTGTCTTTTATGATTCATGCAGGTCTTCATGATGGAAATGAATCTCATAGAAAACTCTTATCAAGTTTTATTGGCTAATGGATCTGGCGAAAGGACAATGATAAGGTAAGGGTTTTCATGTGTATTTGAAGGTAGGTTGTATACTGGTAAAAGTTCATAACCCTCTAGAAAGGATAGAATTGCATTTTTGGTAGACAAGCATCAATTGTTGTAACAAACTATGAATCATAGACTGTGGGAAAAACCTTTTTTGTATTCTTACATTGACCAATATAACTATGACAATTTTTTAGTACAAAATCTTAACCACACACACAAACACACACACACACACACACACACACACACACACACACATATGAACCCTAAGTAAACAAATGAGAGAAGAGAAAGGAAGAATATGTACTGATAGGAGTGAATGAAGATAATAATATGAATAATGGAGTGGAGAGTGCACTCTGTTCTAGTTGAATGATCCTTGCATCCAACATGTCTCGTGCCATACTTTCAATCTCTCTCATTTGATCATAAGGGTATCTATAGGGCCTTATGTTGGCAGAGATACTACATGGTGTAAGTTTAATGGCATGTTCAAAGATCTCATGAAAAAGGAAAACTTGTGGGAATTTCCTAAAACAACATGTGAAGATTATTGAAGTTATGTTTATCTCTAAAGGAACATTTCCTACTTTAAGTTGGGCTTCTATTGAATGAATATTAACAATAACTCCATTAACATGTTTTGAGGAGCTTCTCCATTTTATGTGAGCTAATCACTTGATTGGGTATATCCTTTAGGTCATTAATTCCCCATGGTATATGGACATTGTACCCAATTATTTAAGTGATTGAACCCCCAAAACCACCCTTTCAATAACAATGGTGTAAATGGAAATTGATAATTTGTAATCTACTTAGTTTAATGTTGTGGCATTTTCCTCCATTTACAATCACCACTAGAAATTTTATAAATGGGTGTGTAACACGATTTAGTTTGTATACCATATTTTTGTTAATGAAGGTGTGGGTACTACCTAATTCGATAAGGACTATGACATTTTGGTTGTTGATGTATCCTACAATTTTAACGATTTTAGGCATGTCGATATCTTCCAAGGAATTCATAAATATGGTGTAAAAATTTTCTTCATTATTTAATGAGCACTCAAACTATTCTCACAAATCCTATTGAGTTTCCTCATCATCCTTGTCATTATTCGTGAGGTGAATAGTATTTATTTGGAACATTTTTTCCACCAATACCATTTTTCACTACACCCAAAGACAAATCTCTTAGCTCGTATCTCTTCCATTTCATTTATCATGATTATGGTATGCTTATGAATTTTTGTGTTATTTAGAACATACATATCATTACTTTCGGCCATGGATCCTATGAGAGAATTATGTTTATATACATTATTATATTCAATATAACAAGCTAAATTTATGGATTTGACCATAATAGTTGGGACCTATATTCTAATTTAAATGTTGGGTTACATCATTTAAGCCATGAAAGTAAAGGCCTTATTAGCATCTAGATATGAACCTTTGTTTTTTAGGCACTAACTATTGCAAAAGTTGTAGATCAAAAGGTTTTTCTTCTATAACATTGCACGAGAACGATGGGGTCCATTAAACCTTGATTTTGTTGAGGTTTATGTTCATTAAAAGTTTAAGCTCTCTATTGTTCCTTACTTCTAAATTAAATGGATATTTGTTGAACGATAAAGGCATCATCACATAATCTTTTTGTTGAGAGTGAAATGACAGTATAGGTATGCACTATTAAATTATTCATGCTCCTATAAAACCCATCTAGCATCCAAGAGGATGCTATTGAATATGGATGACCTAACCTATCGTTGTCAATAAACCTAGCAAGTGTATGAGATAGCTAATTGTCCAAGGTTTGTGCCTATTGGCTGAATGTCATTTGGTCATGTACGAGCTAGCTACTTGTGTAAAGTCTGTACCTATTGGTTGGAAGGAATTCAGATGCATATGAGTTACAACTAGAATTCCCTTTTATATTACTAAGCCTATTGTCATTCGTGAAGCCTAGCATGCCAACTATAGACCTACCATTGAAGGGAAAAATAACTTATTAAAATTCATATCTTGTTTCTCCCTTTCATGTTTTTAGTCCCTAAAGTTGCACTTGACTGTGAGAGTGCAAGCTAGGGCATAATCAGTTTATTGTAAAGTGTTTTTAATAAAGTGGTTGAAAATTGGCTCAAGGTTGTGGATAACATGAAAATCAAGATCAGAACATAGCATATCCCATTGACTGAATAAAAGGTGGACACATAGATGGATTAAACCAATTAAGAAAAAGGGAAGATGAAGCCTTCAATTTTTCAACTTCACATAAATTCTTGTCTCATAATTTCATAAAGAAACAAGACTATCAGGTTGATATCAAAACTTGAAAAATAATTTCCACAGTAAAATTTTCACTCTATAAATTAAAAGTCAAGAATAAAAGATCATTACAATCAGAATAATGAATTCAAGCATGAAGAAATAAATAATAGAATAGAAAAGAGGGTCTAACCATCCATATTCCTTTTCTATTAAGTGTCAAATTGAACATAAATGCCTTTACAAGGAGTTTCACAAAAAGGTCCCCTGGATATTGATGCAGTCCCCCTACCTCAACAGGGTTCTGCAACCTCTGGGTCTCTGGATTGATCTTCTTCTGAGACAAAATGGCTCTTCGGGCTCCTGTTGGAACCCTTTGAATCAATCCATAGGTCCCTTTGTCCTCTGGCAGAGGTCTTGAGAAAATCTGTGCGTGCGCTCCCTTGTCGAAACTCTTCTATGTTCTGAACCAACACACACCTCGGCATTGATTCTTTTCCAACTAGCCCCTTCTTATATGGTGACCTCAGGCTATGATCCAAGGCACAAACAACACACCTTTCACGTTTCGGGGTTTCGGGACTCCTGCATGCGAGCTCTCCTAGGCTCCTTGTCCTTCGAATCACCGAACCCCAAAATAGTGCCTCACTCCCACTAGCTCCTACCTTCACTCTTGACTCTTATGACCATTGTCCTGTGACCAGTGGCTAACATCCAATCGGCTCTTTGATTTTCACGTTTCACGATGTGGAGGGGTTGACTCCTTGTCCCTCCAACTCCAAGTCGCTGAAATGTTGAAAAGGGCTTAACGACTCTGGATCCTCCCTTAGCCTTCATCCACATGACCACCACTCTATGACCACGCGCTTAACATCAAAGTGCTACCGGCTTTCATGATTCGAGGAATTGTGATGCAAGAATTCCTCCTATTCTCTATCTTTCAAGGGTCTAACGGCTCCTTAGCTCCTCCCTTAAGTTGCTTTTCATACAACCAGTCCTGTGAACTGTTGCTATTCCTCTGAATGCTTTTGGGGTTTTACGATTCAGGGAATCGTGATACAATGTTCTCCTCCTTGCCTTATCAAATCTTGAAACTCGAATCTTAGTGATATTGATCAATGGTTCAGATCCTCCACTTAGTCAACGACCAAGATTGAATACCAACTATCTTCTTTTCGGGATGTCTGCAGAGTCTTCACCTCCCAACTCCCGGTAGCTTCCAGATCTCTGCCACTTGTCCTCCAAAATGGATGGTCCTGATGCTTTCGGGACTTGATGAGTCCTCTTCCTTATTCTCTTATGAGGTTTAAACCTCATGCACCTTTTTTGGATCCGACGGCTCATGGAAAATCGACGCTTCTCCCTTGAAGTTTCTGCCATCCATTCTACCCTTCTATGCGGCTTCATAGGGATTAAAACCCTTGCACCTTCTTCAGGATCCGATGGGTATCGGTCCTTGGTGATAGATCTGAGGGCTTAGATCCCTTTTCCTATGCACCTCCCAGGGACTAAACCTTGCGCACATATCCTTGATCTAGCAGCTTTCAGGCCACTATGCTCTAGATCCGACGGCTGGTGCGATTTCGTGATCTCAGCGATTGCAAGTATGGGGTGTAGCCTCCTCTGCTCCTCCAACCTCAAATTCCTGAATGTGTGGATATCCAAGGGTTTGAACCCCATGCACCTTCACCTGATCCAATGGTTTTCAGGTATTGGCGCTAGATCTGACGGTTCAGATCTTTCCTCCTTGCATTCTCTCCTCCTGTTGCCTGGATGTAGATTCAACAGTCTGGATCTTTCTTCCTAGTGTTGATCCAACGACATTTGTGCTCTTCCTCCTGAGCTTTCTTGGATTTTTGACTTAGAATATTTTCTAAGTCTCGAAGGTCTTGACCTTCGAATCTTTCTCTTGCGAGCTCAGTTCCTTTGGGTCTTGTCTGTGTTATAGAAATGTTGTCCCTTCTGAGCTTCCTCCTCTCAGATATTTACTCATGCACACACTTTACGTTCAAGGATCTCGAATAACTCATATTAGATAATTTTTATTGAAAAGAAAACTCCTTACTCCCACCTGGAATTCTCCTACTTAATGCACACCTTGCAGATCGTACAGAGTATTGAGAAACCCTGTGAGTGTCTTTGCTTCGACACTTCTTGATTTGGATTATTTTCGGCACGAAATGAGAGTGGAGATATAATAAATAAATGCACAGAGATATTGCATATATTCAATAATATAATAGAAATGTATCAAAGATGCAACCATAAACGCAGATATACAGTAATACACGATTTCTATTAATCAAAGAAATGTACAGAGACTGTAAAAATACAGAGTGAAAGACTCGCTAGAATGGTGGCAGCTTATCTCTGAGAAGAGATGTGACGGCTACTCGCATTCGCAAGAAGATGGTTACAATGAGGCTCTGGAGGCCTTTTTACAATA
>JASDQU010102236.1:504706-540288 GCA_032191745.1 Picea mariana
CATTTGGACCCTCAAAATGGCCCCGGAAGTTAAAACCTGCTAAAAATAGTAAATTGCCAAAATGGCCAGAAAACTGTTTTGAGCCATTTGGAAATGGTGGATGGCCACCAATATCCACCTGGATCAATCCTCCCTCCTTAAGAAGCAATGGTCTCCATTTTGTTGAGTTCCCAGGGGAGAGGGAAAATCATTTGTTGAATCTGCATCTTGGTGAGCCGTTTGTCTTGCTGGAGACGTCGTGCTGCTTAGTTTGTGGAAATCTGTCACGAACCTGTTGCGGTTGAGGCTGCTCAACAATTCGAGATACATGAGAGGATGATGTGCAGAAGGAATGTTTTCACTTTGTTGCAACCTTGTTGACCTGCTTCTGTTGGATAGAAGGTGCTTGGGTTGGGGCTATAGTGGTTGTAGTATCCTTTTGTTCCCCTTTTGAACAGATTGTGGAGAAGATGAATTTTGTAGTATGAGATACTACCTTGCAGCACTATTTAGGTGGGGCAGTAGTTGGAACTACCTCTAGTATCCTATAGAGATGACCCCTAGAGTAATAATGACACTACGAGGTCGAGACTCATAGATAGCATGGAATTTACACATATATGGTTGGCCCAAGAGAACATCATAGACATCCAGTGGGGAAACATCACATAATACCTCATCCTTGAAGGTTTGGATGCCGTATAAAAATTGACCTGTTGGCTAACATGAAGATCTCATCCTTGGCNAATTGACCTGTTGGCTAACATGAATATCTCATCCTTGGCGAAGCCACCCGATGTTGTATGGTTGCGGTGTGGTGTTGTCGACAATCCCAACTGTTTGACGACCTTTGCTGAGCTGAGGTTCTTCTGGCTTCCGCTATCAACAATAAAATGCAGCGGGGTCCCCTTCACCCACATCTGTGAATGAAAAAGGTTCTCCCCCTCTTTAGGATCTGTTGGTTCTTCTGGTTGAATTGCTGCGGTCAAGACAATAGCAGTGGGGTCTGCGTCGATGATCTATCTTTTACCATTATTTTCAGAATCAAATTCTGAATCAAGGTTTGGCTCCTTGTCTTTGATCTTAGCCACCAATGACTGTTTTGAGCGACATTCATCGGTGTTGTGCCAAGGGATTTTGTGGAACTCGCACCATTTTCCGATGTCCTTCTTTGTCTTCCCGTGACCCTTCTTTTCCTGTGTCTTGGACTGGTTTTCAGGAGACTGTTTGTTAGGGATGTCTTTGTCATACTTTGGTTGTTGTGGATTTGCATACCCGAACTCCCGTTTGTTCTGGTGCTTAAATTTCTGCTCGATTTTAACAACATATCGATAGGTAGCACCGAGTGATGAGATGTCTAGAAAATCCATTTCAATTTGGATGTATCTGTGTAGAGCCCCACGGTATTTTAGAACCAAATGTCATTTAGAGTCTTTGATACCTAGCTTGGTGCGCAAGGTATGGAAGGTATTGGTGAACTCTAGAACTGCTTGGCCCCTCTCTTGCCACAGTGTGGTCCATCTCATGTATTGTTCCTCATAGTTGCCAACAGGGTAGTATTGTTCCTTTACCGCATCCACAAAAAAATCCCAAGTGGGCTCGGCCCCATATATTCCAGACTCCTCTATGGAACTCTGCTCCCAGTAAGTTTCCCACCAATTTTTGACATGGGGGAGAGCCTTAAGGAGTGCAAAGGTGATCTTTTCCTTGTCTAAAAAATTATGAACAAAGAAATAAACGTCTAGCAGATTTAGCCATTTATCTAGGGCATCTGCATCTATTTGACCTTCAAATACGGGAATATCAAAATTAACCTGTACCTTGAAAGGCGAGGTGCCTCCAAAGTGGCCGCTTTATGAAGATGCGCCTAATGCTATCGGTAAGCGTTGAAGGATGTGGGAAAAATTCTCCATCATTTCGTCCCTCTGTCGCGTGAGAGCTTGCTCAAGCAACAGACTGATAGGATCGTCTGCTCCATCGTTTTTCTTTTCTTCCGCCATTGAGGGTTTCTTGGGTGCACGAGAGTGATTTTCCTTGAGAGAGATAAGCTCGAGACCCAAATTTCTATACTCAGACCTCGTCGGGGACAGGCACTGAAAAATGATCAAGAGCAGCTTGCTCTGATACCACTGATCCGGATTATTTTTGGCACAAAATGAGAGTGGAGATATAATAAAGAAATGCACAGAGATATCGCAGATATTCAATAATATAACAGAAATATATCAGATATGCAACCATAAACACAGATATACAGTAATACATGATTTCTATTAATCAAAGAAATGTATAGAGACTGTAAAAATACAGAGTGAAAGACTCGCTAGAATGGTGGCAGCTTATCTCTGAGAAGAGATGTGACGGCTACTCGCATTGGCAAGAAGATGGTTACAATGAGGCTCTGGAGGCCTTTTTACAATAAATAGGAACGCCAAAAGTCATAGACATCTAAAAAGCTAACCCTAGGAGATGAAGCGCCAAAAGTCATGTGGGCCCCGTTTGGGTAAGTTGGTGCATCAACTTCCTGGGGTCGTAACTTTTGCATATGATCTCCGTTTTAGGCGTGTGATAGCTCATTGGAAAGGTATCGTCGAGGAGATTCATTTTGGGGGCTCAATCATGCCTTTGGCTATCATTGAGAACCTCAATCTTGAAAAAACTTCATTTGGACCCTCAAAATGGCCTCGGAAGTTAAAACCTACTAAAAATAGTAAATTGCCAAAATGGCCAGAAAACTGTTTTGAGCCATTTGGAAATGGTGGATGGCCACCAATATCCACCTGGATCACTTCTCTTTTGTCAAAAATCGAAATAGAGTTCTCTAGTGCACTCTATGCACTCTCTCGATGCCCTCTTGGCAGAGCTCTATAGAACCTTCAGTAGTTTTGTCTTCCCTAAACTCGAGACAGAGTTCCTTCCTATGCACTCCTTGCACCTTTGCTGATGAAGGTTCAATGCTATCCCTATTGAGTTTTCCTGAGGTTGTCTCACCTCTATCAATGCTGACGCAAGCCTCTGACCCTCAAGCTGAGATCCGAATAGGATCGTTCTAAATTCTCCTCGAGCCGAAGTGACTCCCTCGGATCCCTATTGGAACCTCACAAATCCGATCCATAGGTCCTTCATGAAATCCCACTCTACACAGCTTAACACTAAGTGCGACCCTTACATCTCCATGCGACCACAATCGGGCCTTAGCACAGGTGCCCTTCGTCACTTGCAATCTTAGGAGTTCGGGAGTCGAAGACCCTCAACTCCTCTTTCTCCAAATGTCAATACCCGAGATGCGATACGGGTATGGCTCCTCCTTGTTAGCACTTTCCACACATATAACCGTAGGCTAGGATAAACACTAGCACTACCCACAACTCATGACTTCACGAGTTGGAGTGTTGAGCCCTCGTTCTCCTCCTTTGCGAATCCCTGAAATGTGATAAGTCAACAATGGATTGACTCCTTCCCAGGAGACGTGTGTCCACCACCTGTCACCTTCTTCCACCTTTCTCTAGGTACTTGTTGCTACACCACTTGTCAACCACACGACCCCCCACTTAACGGATGTGCTACGTGTTCATACGAGCCCTCGACTCTTGGCACTTCGTGACTTTACTCAAAAATAAATTCTTTCAACACCCTGAACCCCCGATACGCGATACCCTGTGGAGGTTATGATCCAACGGTTCTATTGTGGCTTGGATCCAATGGTCTGGATCTCCTTCCCTACTCCTTGCAACGCAAGACTTCACGAAACCAATAATTTAGTATGCCCTCGAAACTCACGAACCCCGAATTTGCTAGATGATCCAAAAATGTGGGTTGAAATGAGATCAACGGCTCATATTTACCACGATCAACAATTCAAGTTGATTCTTGATATTAGAGTGGTGAGTTCATCCAACTCCTAAACACCTTACAGCTCCACTAGATCTTACAGTCCTCGTGATTTCATGAGCTCTCCATGGAGAATTCAGACCACCTGATTCACTCCTCAATGACTTCTGCCCAACGACTAAGTGTTCTCCCTCCTGAACTTAATTTCTATGCGATGGTTTTGATCTCCGTCTCCCTTTGAACACTTCAAAGGTGTTATCCCTCCTAAGCTCTCACTTACAAATTCAAGCCTCCAAAAGGAATCATGATCGCACTCCTTGTAGAAAAATTTCAATTAACCTCTTGTTATTTGAGTCTTCGACCCTGTGCACTCTTTGCAACAGTAGTCCTTCAGCCTTCACCTTAGTTGATAAATTATAAGGCCTCAACTAACCTGCCACACCTTGTGTGATTCTACGCTTTTTCTATACTTCTTCTGGTATGAGAACAACGATATATATCCTGACCTTTCTGAGATAAAACTCAGACCCTCGTCAATGCACACCTTGTGGATGTTCACTTAACTCCTTGCAGAAATTCTCAGGGAGAGAAACAATTGAAACTCATTCTTCTTCTCCTTCCGACTTCATACATTCAACATGAAATCATACACATGACACAGCATTGAAACAAATGCATAACAGATAAAATAAAACAACTGTAAACATACCATTTAACAAATGTAAACAGTAAGCATCATAACACCATGAAAATTGAGTCAAAGCTTCATATATTAACTCAAGTGTTCATGTACATGGGTTATTCTCTACAGTTCTCTGCTACAGCTCTACAGCTTATGAAATTTGAATGATCATAATGTTCCTCTTTTAATGATACAAGGGTGAGGATGTCTATATCTGTTTTCCCTCCTATGCTTGTAAAATGTCTAATCTAACATTCATATCTACCTACTTTACATTAACAGACTTAAATGCCTATTACATCTGACAGATGAGAGTAATTTCTCCATATCTGTTCATATCTCCAAGACATAAATGTAAGTACGCTTCTCCTAGCTATTACATTAATTCTTCAGATTTCAAAATTCAAAATGTTTTGATAAAAACATGCACTTTTTTGATCTGTGCATCCAGTTGTTCTTTTGTCTAGGGGCATGCTTTGGCTTTGTATGATGCTCCTTCATCATACTCCCTTGCTTGAAAATTTTCATGAACTCTTGTTCATGAGCTCTTGCAATTTTCTATCCATGCTTTTGCATTGCTTCTTCATCCTCCCAACTGGCATCTTCAATTGGATGTCCCTTCCACTTGACCAAGTATTCAAAATACTCCTTTCTCCTGGTCTTTCTGCTAATCCTGTTGTCAATTATGCTTTCCATCTGTGGCTTTTTAGCTATAGGCATCTGTTTGGTCCATCAAATTTCTTTCTGTTCCTCCTCTTCTCCTACTTCTTCAGCTCTGTAAGGGTACAAATCTGCAACATTGAATATTGGTAAGATTCTGACCCCATCGGGTAATTCAATATCATATGTGTTTGCCCCAAATTTCCTTATGACCTTGCACGATCCAATCTTTTTCATCTTCAGTTTGTTATATGTTCCCCTTGGGAACCTCTCCTTCCTCAAATGTGCAAGAATCATATCACCAACTTCAAATTGAAGTTGTCGTCTATGTTAATCTGCTTTATGCTTGTATTCTTGACTTGAAATCTACAATCGCTCCTTAACTTAGCTGTGAAGCTCCTTCATTCCTTCTATAAAGTCCTCTGCACTAGCACTCCTGAATTCATTTTGTTCTGAATCTTTCAATTCAAAAACTCTCCTTGGCTGCATTCCATACACAATCTAGAATGGACTCTGCCCTATGCTTCTATTGAGTGAATCATTGTAAGCAAATTATGCTTGTGGAAGAATGTGATCTCATTGACTGTGGTGTTCAGTCACTAAGCCCTTCAAAAAATCTCCCAAGCTCCTGTTCACGACCTTTGTCTGTCCATCCATCTGAGGATGATATGTTTAGCTAAAAGAAAAACTTGTCCCCAACTTATTCCATAAGGTCCTCCAGAAATGTCCTATGAACTTGGTATCTCGATCAGACATGATACTGTTTGGCAAACTGTGATGTCTGATGACTTCCTTGAAAAACAGGTTGGCAATATGAGTTGCGTCATTGGTTTTCTGGCATGGTATGGAATGTGCCATCTTTGAAAATCTATCGACTACCATAAATATTGAATCATATCCTATCTCTGTCCTTGGTAGTCCCAATATGAAATCCATGCTCACTGCATCCCACAACCTTTAAAGTATGGGTAATGGTTGGTATAACCCTGTGTTCTACCTTTATCCCTTCGTGTGCTGACAAATTCTGCACCTATCCATAAATTTCTTGACATTTTTCCCCATCCCTGGCCAAAAATATGAGCCATTCAACTTTGAGAATGTTTTGTCATGACCAAAATGTCTGGTCAATCCTCCACTGTGTTTTTCCTTCAGCAAATTCTCCCTCATGGAGCATTTCGGAATACATAGTTGATTTCCCATGAACAATAATCCATCCTGGATCATGTATTCAGTCCATTGGCTTTTATCCCTAATACTTGGATTCTCAAATGCCTCATATGCCTCCTTGAAGTCTGGATCATCCCTATACATTTCTTTAAGGTTATCAAAACCCAAAGTCTTGACTCTAAATTCCTGCATAAGCAAACATTTCCTGCTCAAAGCATCAACAACTTTGTTAGAAGTTCCAGAAATATCCTTAATCACAAAAGTAAAATTTTGCATGTATTCAACCCATTTAGCATGTTTTTGGTTCAAATTCTCTTGTCGAGTCATGAATTGTAAAGCATGATTATTGCTATACAAAACGAACTCCTTGGGACCAAAATATTGTCTCAATTTCTTCAGTGCTTGTATGACTGCGTAGAATACCTTGTCATATGTGGAGTAATTAATTTTTGCTTCATTCAGTTTTTCACTGAAGTACATGATCGACCTGTTGTCTTGGCTCAAGACTACTCCAATTGCAAATCCACTCACGTCACACCTGACCTGGAATGTCTTACTGAAATCTGGCAAAACTAGAATTGGTTTCTCAGTGATCTTCTTCTCCAACAGCTTGAAGCTCTTCTCTCCTTCCTCCGTCCAGTGAAAAGATTTATGTCTTTTCGTCACCGTATCCATCATTGGTGTGCTAATTCCATTGAAGTTTCGGATGAATTTCCTGTAGAATCTAGCCAAACCATGGAATCTTCGTACTTCAGAGACGCTCTTCGGTGATGTCCAATTCTTAATCGCCTCTATCTTTTCCGGATCCATCTTCAACTCATTTGCAGAGATAAAAAAACCCAAATAAATGATTTATGTCCTCATAAATGACGATTTCTTCATATTGATCAGCAATTTCTCTTGTTGTAATCTCCTCATTACTGCAGCTAAATGATTTAAGTGTTCTTCTTCTATTTTGTTGAAAATTAGTATATCATCAAGATATACAATGAAGAATTTTCAAATGAAATCCTTCAGGACTTCATTCATCAAACTCATGAAAGTATTGGGCACATTCATTAAGACAAATGGCATGACAAGCCATTCATATAGCCCTTCATTTGTCTTGAATGTTGTCTTCCATCATCAAGTTCTCTCATTCTAATCTGATGATATCCTCTTTTCAAATCAATCTTTGAAAAAAATCTTGCTCCACTCAAGAAATCCATCAAGTCATCCATCCTTGGAAATGGAAACCTGTATCTGATGGTAGTATTATTGATTGCCCTTGAGTCTGTACACATTCTCCAGCCTCTGTCTTTTTTTGGACTGAGCACTGTCAGAACAACGCATGGACTCTCCTGAATAAATCTTTTGTCCATTAAGTCCTGGACCTATCTCTTAACTTCATCATTTTCCTGCGGCGTCAACCTATATGTGGCTTTGTTTGGAAAACTGTCTCCAGGTATAATATCGATATGATGGCTTATACTCTTGATAGATGGCAACGAACAAGGTAGTTCAGCCACTACTATATCAACAAACTCTCCCAGCATCTCCTGGATTTTGTCTGGTAAATCATCTATTCTCGTATTGGTCAAAACAATTTGGGCTTCTTGATCACAATAAATTGTGTCTCTTCCTTCTTCTTAACCTCATTAAAAATTTCCTTCCCACTCATGATAAGTACAGTGTTTCTCATCTCTGTTTTCACCTCTTTTTTCTTAAGCAACAACATGTGTGTCCTACCATTTTTCTCCAGGGTGTACATGTTCTTTCTCCCATCATGAACCACATTTCTATCATATTTTGATGCAAACCTGTAGCCCTTGGGTCGAGGTCCGCTCACAGGATCATTCATTCACCTTTCGAGCCGAAATAGCTCTTTTGATTCCCTGCTAGAATCATAATCAAATTGATCCACAGGTCCTTCTTCGATCCACGGCCTCTGTACATGACCCTGGACTTTTTTCGAAATGAAATTTTGGGTTTTGGAAGTAACTTTGTCTCGACGACAAGTGTCCTTAACTCTTCGACCTCTCGATCTCTGAAATGCCAAATTGCTGAAATGATTTCCACATCAGCTAGCCCCCTAGTCTACAATCCTGATCCATGTGATCGCTCCTCATATGACCGCAGTCTTATTTTGGGGTTTTATGATGCATAGCGCCCGATCTCTTGTCCTCTAGACTCCCGAAAAACTGATTCCCAAAATGTCGAAATACCTCTATCCCAACTTCTAGTTCTCCCTTCGCGATTCGATATTTCCTTTGTCGAAATGCTCGATCCTCTACTCCACAGGATCCCCGAAATACCGAAACCCGGTATTCTGAAATGTTGCTCCCGGATTCTTCTTCTTTCATACTTTTGGAGTTTCAATCCCCGAAATTCTCTGACCTATTATCTTTGAAACTCCCAAAATTCTGAACTCCGATACGCCAAAATGACGCCTCCCAAAAATCCTTTCTGACTTTCGCGTTTTGGGTTCCCCCATTGCAAGGTTCTCCTCTACCTCTGTTCTCTCGCACTTTCGGTATCCGAAATGTCAAAGTGAAAATACGGCCTTTTTACTCCTGGCCAATATCAATGGCTATGATCCACTCCTCGATTCAATGGCCCTGATCATTTCAGAGTTTTCCTCCCTAAGAGCCCAGATCTCTCATTATCAGGACCTCAAAAATCCTGAAATCTTGAACTCCGAAATCCTGATACCTTGACTATTTTGGGACCTC
Organism: Picea mariana; assembly: GCA_032191745.1. Taxonomy (NCBI): domain Eukaryota; kingdom Viridiplantae; phylum Streptophyta; class Pinopsida; order Pinales; family Pinaceae; genus Picea; species Picea mariana. Next base: position 513,737 of record JASDQU010102236.1, read on the forward strand.
TTCGGTTCCTTGCTTTGTGCATGAGGTTTAAACCTCATGTAGCTTCTGACCCACCCAACGACTGTTGGTGATCCTTGTGAGATCTAACAACTCACAACTGCTCCTGTTGTGCACACCTCCTACACTACTTCATGGATGTGGAAATCCAACGGTCCATATCTCTTTCTCGCCCTGATTCGATGGCAGTTGTGCTCCTCCTGAGCATGCACATTCTTCCTGAACTTGGAAGAATTCTCCAAGGTTCCAAAGGCCCTAACCTTTTCTCTTTCCCTTTGTGAACTCTACCACTTTGAGTCTCACCCACGTTCTTGGCAACGTTGTTCCTCTTGAGATTTCGAGACCCTAAACTCTCCAAAGAGTTCCCCTGCCTCTACGATCTTTGCAGCTATGGCTCTGTGCACAAAGGAATTTTTCCTCCTGAGCTTCTCCCTTCAAATCCCCAATGGATTCTTTGACCTCTACACTCCTTGCAGAGTCTTTTCACTCACAAAGGTGCTATCTCTTATGAGCTTTTCTATAGCTTCGACCTCTAAGGAATTAACCCTTTTGCTTGTCCTTCAAATGGAGAATCTAATGCCCTCCTGGCACTTCTTTGCTCAAGCAACTTCTTGTTGAGTCTTAAGGGTGTTCAACAACCCTATGAAGATCCTTCTTTGGACACTTCTTTGTCTCTAAACTCAATCAGTTCTTTCCTATGCTCTATTTGCACATCTACTCAATGCCCTCCTGGCAGAGTGTCCAGAATCTATCTTCCCCCTAAGCTCAACAGAGTTCCACTGTGCATTCTATGCACCTACTCAATGCTCTCTTGGCAGAGCTCTATAGAATTCCTCAGAGATTCTATCTTCTACTATGTCCTCCTCCACATGATCTCACCTCCAAGATTTTCAGCAACCTTGAGGTCTTTGTCTAAGTCAATGATTTCAGTTGGTGTTCCCTCCTAGCACATCTTTGTCCAAATTTCATAGAATTGGAAATGCACTCCATGCACTAGCTCTCAGAACCTACAGTGTTCTATCACACCCTCTTGGCATGAGACCACAAAGAACCCCAACGTGAAATCAAAAAACCCACAGATGACAGAACCTTTCTGCCCCTACAAATTCACACTAATACACATTCACAACATATAAAGAACACACATAGACACCCATTTAAAGAATAAGCACACACATAATACAAGAAACTGCCTCTTTGTATTAATATGAAAATTCCTGTTTACAAAGGTTTTCTTGAGCTCAGACTTTGATAGAGTCTCAACTCCTTCTTCTTCTACTTCTTCCTCTCGCTCTTGCTATCTCTACACTACTTCTTCATAATGAGATACCCCTAGATATTTTACATGAGGGGGCTCTTCGAGCTCTTCCCTGCAGAGCTACCTACCCTATTCAATTACATTAAGGCTATCTACAACTATGCCTGTGCAAAGGCGTGGCTTTTTTGGCTCTAACAACCTTACAAGCATTAAATGTGCTTGATTCAAATTCAAAATTTGAATATGAGATGGCTGCACCTCTCTCCTTCATTGAATGCGTGCACTGATTGTGTTGGGTTGGTTGGCTGACTGACGTGGAGAGATGCTCTTGCATCATATTTCCATATTCTACCCAGCAATAGGTGACAAACATCCATGGGAATGACATCACATAATATTTCATCTTTATATCCCCCTATTTTAAATTCAACTAAACATTGTTTAGTGACATTTACCTGATGTCCTTTTTGTAGCCACAAAACTCTGTATGGGTTTGGATGTACAACAGTCTCTAGCTCCATATTTTCTACCATATCTGTAGATACGAGATTGTCTGTGCTACCGCTGTCCACTATGACCTTGCATACTCTATCCTTAGTTTGCAAGCAGTTCTAAACAGACTGTTTCTTTGGGCCGAGTTCTCTCATTCCTTCTCTGGTTTCAAGAGAAATTTCCTCATCATTAAGGATCTTCCACCCTCAACGTCTTCTGCCTCAACATTCCATCCTTCAGCTTTGCCAATGTGAGTTTCACCACCTTCTTTCTTCTTATCTGGACACTCATAGGATTTATGTCCGATTTTTCCACAAACAAAGCATTTCACTTCACCTTCTCTACCTCTTTCGCTGCCTTTGGATCAAGGAAAAGTATTTCTATCAACGTACTACCTTCCTTGTGAGATTCCTCCTCTATCAAGTTGAGTTTAAGGTTTCTTCTCCTCTTCTTTAGGTCTTCGAATCCCGTCTTGAGAAATTATCCTACCTCTGCTTTGACTTCTGCCTCGGCCTCTTTGACCTTGCTTCTGGCTCAGCTTCTCTTCAGTTTTCAAATCCATCTAATAAGCATCTTCCACATTTCAAATGGTCATCATCCTCATCTCATCTTGAATTTCATATAGTAGACCATTCATGTACCTGGAAACTTTTTCATGATCGCTTTCCCGATGGCCTGCTCTGATGTTTGTCCTGTAGAATTCTTCAGTGTATTCCTTCATTGACATCAACTTCTGTCTTAAATTCTCCATCCTCTGAAACAAAGTGATTTGATAATCCCTAGGAATAAATTTAGCTTTCATCTTTGCAACCATTCTGTCCCAGTTTTTTATTTTCTGCTTGCCCTTACAGCATCTGTCAGCCTGCAATTCATCCCACCATAGTTTTGCATGCCCTTTAAGTCTATTAATGGCATGTTTGAGTTTCTTGTCTTCCTAGAAATCATCATAGTCGAAGTATTTGTCTAGAGCTCTAATCCAGTCTAGAAGCTCTTCAACATCTAAGTTGCCTTTGTACACTGGAATGTCCATTTTTTCCCTAGCACCTATCCTTGCAACAACCCTGAATAGGCATTCTTCTGTAGCATCTTCAACTACAACTTCTTCATTTCCATCTTCATTTTCACTTCCAGCCTCGCTGATATCCCCAACGTCAACTGTGTGCCTCTGTGTTGTCTCCATAGCATCAATCTTGGCACGTAGCTCACACATTTCTCTTTCCACTACTGGATCAGGCATTGGCCTATCTCTTCTTCTCGGTGGCATGGCTGTAAAATTTTCTCCTTTCTCTCTACTACAGAAAGAAAAGAATTTTTTCTAGGCTCTGATACCACTTGATGCAAACCCTTGACCCTTCGGCCGAGATCTGCACAGGATCGTTCTAAATTCTCCTTGAGCCGAAGTGACTCTCTCGGATCCCTATTGGAACCTCACGAATCCAATCCACAGGTCCTTCATGAAAACTCACTCTACACAACTTAACACCAGGTGTGAGCCTTACATCTCCATGCGACCACAACCGGGCCTTAGCACCCTTCCTGAATCGCAATATCGCAAGTTTGTGATTTGAAGACCCTCGAATCCTCTTTCTCTAAATGTTGATACTCGAGATGCGATAAGGGTATGGCTCCTCCTTGTTAGTTCCTTCCACACATATAACCATAGGATAGGCTAAACACTATCACTACTCACAACTTGTGACTTCACGAGTTGGAGTGTTGAGTCCTCGTGCTCCTCCTTTGTGAATCCCTGAAACACGATAAGTGAACAATGGGTTGACTCCTTCCTAGGCGACGTGTGTCCACCACCTGTCACCCGCTTCCACCTTTCTTTGGATGGTTGTTGCTACGCCACCTGTCAACCATGCAGCCCCCCACCTAAATCATGTGCTACATTTTTTTACGAGCCCTCGACGCTAAGCACTTTGCGACTTCACAGTCGAAAATAAATTCTTTCAACACCTAGAACCCCCGATACGCGATACCCTATGGAGGTTCTAATCCAATGATTCTCTCGTGGATTGGATCCAATAGTCTGGATCTCCTTCCCTACTCCTCGCAACTTGGGACTTCGCAAAACCAATAATTTGGTCTTCCCTCCAAACTCATGAACCTCGAATTCGCGAGATGATCCAATGACACGGGTTGAAACGAGATCAATGACTCATATTGACCATGATCAAGAGTTCACGTTGATTCTTGATATTAGAGTGGTGAGTTCATCCAACTCCTAACCACCTTATATCTCCACTAGATCCTATGGTCGTCGCGATTTCCCAAGCTCTCCACGGAGAATTCTGATCGCTCGATTCACTCCTCAATGACTTCTACCGAACGACTAAGTGTTCTCCCTCCTAAACTTAATTTCTATGTGACAGTTTCGATCTCCGTCTTCCTTTGAACACTTCAAAGGTTTTATCCCTCCTGAGCTCTCACTTGCAAATTCAAGCCTCCAAAAGGAATCCTGCTCGCACTCCTTGCAGAAAACTTTCAATTAACCTCTTGTTATATGAGTCTTCGACCTTCTGCACTCTTTGCAATAGTAGTCCTTCAACCTTCACCTTAGTTGATAAATTCTAAGGCCTCAACTAGCATGCGCACACCTTGCACGACTCTGTGCTTTTCCTGCACTTCTGTTGGTATGAGAACAATGATATCTCTCCCGAGATTTCTGAGATAAAACTCAAATCCTCGTCAATGCACACCTTGTGGAAGTTCACTACACTCCTTGCAGGAATTCTCAGGGAGAGAAACAATTGAAACTTATTCTTCTTCTCCTTGTGAATTCATACATTCAACATGAAATCATACACACGACACATCATTGAAACAAATGCATAACAGAGAAAATAAAACAATTGTAAACATACCATTTAACAAATGTAAACAGTAAGCATCATAACACCATGAAAATTGAGTCAAAGCTTCATATATTAACTCAAGTGTTCCTATACATGGGTTCTTCTCTATAGTTCTCTGCTACAACTCTATAGCTTATGAAATCTGAATGATCATAATGTTCCCTTTTTAATGATACAAGGGTGAGGGTGTCTATATCCATTTTCCCTCCTACGCTTCTAAAGTGTCTGATCTAACATTCATATCTACCTACTTTACATTAATAGACTTAAATGCCTATTACATCCGATAGATGAGATTAATTTCTCTAGATCTGTTCATATCTCCAAGAAATAAATGTAAGTATGCTTCTCCTAGCTATTACATTAATGCTTTAGATTTCAAACTTCAAAATGTTTTCATAAAAACGCACCCTTTTTTTCATCTGCGCATCCAAATGTTCCTTTGTCTAGGCACGTGCTTTGGCTTTGTACGATGCTCCTGAATCAAACACACACCTTGCGGACTATGTGTACTACTTGCACTCGAAAAATCCAAGACGGGAAGAAATTGAAACTTATGAAATACTTCACCAGTTATGCATTCAAAACATGAAATGCATAAAAACATGCAAACACATACAAACAATTCATGGTAGCAAAATCTGCTCTTCTATTAATTCAAAAATGCCTATACAAGGTGTTTAGAAAGGATGAACTGTAACAAGTCTCAGCTCTCTCTCAAGACCTCTCTACTCTGGTCTCTCCTCCTATCTCTCTCATTCTCTATCCTATCACTCTCTAATTACAAAGAGGGCTCTCTCAAGCTTATCCTCAACCTCACCGTCTCTGAGCTATCACCATCACAAAGAGGCTCCTATGGCTACATTACATAAATGGATGCCCAGTCCTAACTACATCCTGAGCTTGTTGCAGGAAACCATTAAAGGAAACCTCAACCACTACCTATACAAAGGCGTGGTCTGGCATTAAAAGCCTTACAACATTTATTGAAATTTTGAATTTCAAAATTGAGAGGATTGTGCCTCTCCCTTTCTCCATTAAATGTATGTTGGATGTGTTGGTTGGATAGCACGCTGCTGACATGGAGAAATTCTCCCGCATCATACTCCTCATCTGGAAAAATCATGATCTCCTAATCATGATCTCCTCTTCTCTAGTGTTGAAATCGACCTGGATCCCAAACTTTCCCTTGGAGTTGTCCATATGCTCCTCTGCTTCATTGTTGTTGTTGTTGCTGCCCTACTGCTCTTGTAGGCTCCCTTCTTCTTAGATTCTCATTGCTGGAATTCTCTATTGTTGAACTCAACATCAACCTTCTAATTTCTTCAATTACCTCGTCCAGCTGCTCCAGTGGTTGGCTCTTTGTACGCAGTCTTCTCTACCACACTTTTGTCTTCTCAATGGGAATATCTGCTCAATCTCCCCTGCTCTATTTATCTCTCTTTGTGGCACTAAGTGGCTACTCTATTGTAGACTCCAACTCTGTAGTCACCTCACTGAACTATTGCTCAGCTTCTTCCTATGGAAGTTCTCCTGCTGTCGTTTCTCCTTCTAGCATACTTCCAACTTCTTCTTGCTTGGCTTGTCGGATGTGCAAACCTTGCACCATCACCCTCTTCTCTAGGGCTTCCAATTCTTCATACATATCATCACAATCCATGCTATCTACTTCCTCTTTTGTTGTAGACTCCAGTGCTGCAGTCATTTCTGTTTCAGCTTCCTGGCTGAAAATTTTGAGCAACTCGGGTGAATGTTCTTCTTCTTCTCCTTGGGAAAACAGCAGTGTCTGCTCCACTTCTTCCTCTTCTTTGAAAGTCTATGTTGGTTGTCCTCCTTCTGTTACTGCATCCACAACACATGCTCTTGCCTCAATTGGGCTATCTAGTAGGAAAACTCAAATTCCCCCAATCATCAGAATGCTCTTCTAATCCTCCTTCTGGATGGTGCAAGTTTTTAACTTGTCATCATCTTCATTCACATGGTCTAAAAAACCACATGAATATTCACTTATCAACACTCCTTGCTGACCTGAACTCACTCCTAAGTCCTTGAGACTTTCAGACAGTCTCACTTCTTTTCCCCTGCCCACCTGGAAATTTGGGAATTTGTTGCTGCCCACTTGGCAGTCTATGAGATCTAGTGATCCCATATCATTTCCCACTTGGAAATATGAACTTTCACCACTTTCCCCTTGGAATTATGCGATACCTTCTACTGATCTCTTCCCATTGCCCACCTGGCAACATGAAAGTTCACTTCTGCCCACCTAGTAGTTTATGAGATCCTCTACTAATCTCATACCATTACCCACCTAGAAATATGAATTTTCATTGTTTTCCTCTTTACAGTCTATGAGATCCTCCAATGATATCTTTCCATTGCCCACCTAGTAATTTAAAAGTTCATCCCTGCCCTCCTGGCAGTTTATGATATCTGAAACTGATCCCTCTTCCTCATCACTGAGGGTTCCTCCAACTTCTGGCTCACAGATGCCAACCAGCTCTGTGTCACTGAGGTTTTCAGCATACCTCAGCCACTTCTTCAACTCTTGTTGTTGTTTCCTGGCCAACAACATTTGAACAGGCCATTTGGATTTCTTGCTTAGAGGCCATTCTTACCTCCAGTGTACTTTTTCCTCATGTTGCATCTTCAATGTCAGTTGTTCCATTCTCTCCCTTATCTCAGCAAGTTCTTTGTCAATCTCTACTTTACTCATCTGTTGGTCGTCTCCTATTCCACCATGCTCATGGGCTTCAGTAGTCATTTCCATATTTCACCTGCCCTCTTGGAAAGCATATGGATCACTCTACATCTGAGAGAATCTCCGTGTCTTCCTATAGCTTGCCTGGCTGTCTATTATTTGTTGCACACCTTGCAACAATCACCACAGAGCTTTAACACCCTGCTTCTTTCACCTATTGTATACAGATGAATCTTTGCTTTTGATTCCACTTGATGTTACCAAAATTTCTCCCAGTGTCTCTCCCTTGTCTGTGAACAAAGTAACAGTCTCCTCTTTCTCTTTTTGTCTGAAATATATAGAAAAAAATCTTCTTTGATACCACTTGATGGTATCAGACTATATCCCTTCACAGTCCTCCTCTTGTCTATGATATGCAAATAGAAAATATGTTGGCTCTGATACCACTTGATGGTGTGTATCAGAGTATTTTATTTATCTACTCTACCTCCCTCTGCCTACATTCTACAGAAAGAAAGTGGCTCTGATACCACTTGATGCAGTCCCCCTACCTCAGCAGGGTTCTGTGACCTCCCAGTCTCTGGATCAATCTTCTTCTGAGCCGAAATGGCTCCTCGAGCTCCTATTAGAACCCTTTGAATGAATCCATAGGTCCCTTTGTCCTCTGGCATAGGTCTTGAGAAAATCTCTGCGCGCGCTCCCTTTTCGGCACTCTTCTCTATTCTAAACCAACACACACCTTGGCATTGATTCCTTTCCAACTAGCCCCTTCTTATGTGGTGACCTCGGGCTATGACCCAAGGCATAAACAACACACCTTTTGTGTTTCAAGGTTTTGGGACTCCTACATGTGATCTCTCCCAGGCTCCTTATCCTTTGAATCACCAAACCCTGAAATAGAGCCTAGCTCCCACTAGCTTCTACCTTCACTCCTGACTCTTATGACTAATGTCACATGACCAGTGGCTAACATCCAACCAACTCTCTGATTTTTGTGTTTCGTGATGTGGAGGGGTTGACTCCTTGTCCCTCCAACTCCCAGTCGCCGAAACACCAAAAAGGGATTAACAGTTCTGGATCCTCCCTTAGCCTTTGTCCATGTGACCACCACTCTATGACCATACACTTAACGTCAAAGCACTACTGGATATCACGATTAAGGGAATCGTGATTCGAGGAATCACGATGCAAGCATTCCTCCTATTCTTTGTCTTTCAAAATGTTGAAACCCAAAAGGGTCTAATGGATCCTTAGCTCCTCCCTTATGTCACTTTTCATATGACCAGTTCTGTGACCTGTTGCTATTCTTACGAATTCTTTCAGGTTTCATGATTCAGGGAATCATGATACAATGTTCTCCTACTTGCCTTATCAAATCCTGAAACCCGAATCTCAGTGATCTTGATCAACGGTCCAAATCCTTTGCTTAGTCAATGACCAATATTGAATCTCGAGTATCTTCTTTTCAAGATGTCTACAGAGTCTTCACCTCCCAACTCTCGGTGACCAAAATCCCGGTAGCTTCCATATCTCTGCCACCTTTCCTCCAAAATGGATAGTCCTAATTCTTTCAAGACTTGATGAGTCCTCTTCCTTCTACTATTATGAGGTTTAAACCATGTGCACCTTTTCTGGATCCGACGACTCACGGAAAATTGACACTTCTCCCTCAAAGTTTCTGTCGTCTATTCTACCCTTCTGTGCGGCTTCCCAGGGATTAAACCCCTCACACCTTCTTTTGGATCTGATGGCTATTGGTCCTTGGTGCTTGATATGATAGCCTAGATCCTTTTTTCTATGCACCTCCAAGGGACTAAACCCCATGCACGTATCCTTGATCCAGTGGCTCTTAGGCCACTATGCTCCAGATCTGATGGCTGGCGCGATTTCACTATCTCAGTGATTGCAAGTACGGGGTGTAGCCTCCTCTGCTCCTCCAACCTCTAATTCCTGAATGTGTGGATATACAAGGGTTTAAACCCCGTGTGCCTTTTCCTGATCCAATGGTTGTCGGGTATTGGGGCTAGATCTGATGGTTTAGATCTGTCCTCCTTGAACGCTCTCGTCCTGTTGCCTGGACATATATTCAACGGTCTAGATCTTTCTTCCCAGTTCTGATCCAACGATAGTTGTGCTCTTCCTCCTGAGATTTCTTAGCTTTTTGACTTAGAATATTTTCTAAGTCTTGAAGGTATCGACCTTCGACTCTTCCTCTTGTGTGCTCGGTTCCTTTGGGTCTTGTCTACGTTATAGAAACATTGTCCCTTATGAGATTTGTCCTCTTGGATATTTACTCTTTCCCACACTTTGCATTCGAGGATATAGAATAACTCAGATTCGGGAAGTTTTCTTGAAAAGAAAACTCCTTACGCCCACCTGGCGTTCTCCTTCTCGATGCACACCTTGCAGAGCCTACAGAGTATTGAGAAACCCTGTGAGTGTCTTCGCTTCGACGCTTATCTTTTCTCAGAACTCGAAATAGAGTTCCCTAGTGCACTTTATGCACTCATTCAATTACCTCTTGGCAGAGCTCTATAGAACCTTCAGTAGTTCTGTCTTCCCTAAACTCGAGAAAGAGTTCCTTCCAGTGCACTCCTTGCACCTCTGCTTATGAAGGTTCAACGCTATCCCTCTTGAGCCTTCTTGAGGTCGTCTCACCTCTTTCAACGCACACCTTACAGAATATGTGCACTCCTTGCACTCGGAAAATCCAAGATGGGAAGAAATTGAAACTTATGAAATACTTCACGAGTTATGCATTCAAAACATGAAATTCATAAAAACATGCTAACACATACAGACAATTCATGGTAGGAAAAACTGCTCTTCTATTAATTTAGAAATGCCTATACAAGGTGTTTACAAAGGCTAGACTGTAACAAGTCTCAACTCTCTCTCGAGACCTCTCTTCTCTGGTCTCTCCTATCTCTCTCATTCTCTGTCCTATCACTCTCTAATTACAAAGATGGTTCTCTTGAGCTTATCGTCAACCTCACCGTCTCTGAGCTATCACCATCACAGAGCGGCTCCTATGGCTACATTACATAAATGGATGCCGAGTCTTGACTACATCCTAGGCTTGTTGCAGGAAACCATTAAACAAAACCTCAACCACTACCTATACAAAGGCGTGGTTTGGCATTAAAATCCTTACAACATTTATTGAAATTTCGAATTTCAAAATTGAGAGGATTGTGCCTCTCCCTTTCTCCATTAAATGTGTGCTAGATGTAATGGTTGGATGGCACGCTGCTGACATGGAGCGATGCTCTTGCATCAGATCTCCAATTTTTTTGACCTGAACATAGTCTTTCCTCTGTGTATTTAAACTATGAATTAAAACCTCCAGATCCTATCATCTAGTATAGCTTTAATGACTAGATTCAAATAGTATTTATATACTAAGGTAGTTCACTCAAAAAGAGCTTCTACAATCCAAAAATAAATCACAGCTCAACAGCTTGATATTCTATGATCTTGCCATCATTACATTTGATTCTACAAAATAGGAATTAGTTTGATTTAGTCAAACAATTCGAGATCTTAGCATTTTATTGACCAAAAACGAGTAGGCAATTCCATATTTCCTAGAAAACATTAAAATCATGATTGCAACAATCTACATGTAACCTTTAGGATATAATCACAGCAGTAGCTTTAGCATTTTTCTGTTTGAGCTTTGTGGTAAGCACGACATTGTTCCAATAGAGTCGGAAGTTTATTTCCGTGATTTCTTTGAGCAATTCCCTTTGTTCTTTCTTCTTCTTTTTAAAATCTTGAATCCTTTCTTCCTAACAAGCATTCCATTGTTCTATTTGTGCCTTTTCTTTCTTTAACTGTCTCACTTTTTTATGGAATTTCCTGATCCTTTCCTTATCAATTCTGCCTTTAACCCTAATTCCTGAGCATTCTTCAAAAGGTGCAGGATCATTTAGGTTTAAGGCAACTTTGGGTTCTTTTGTTTTAACTTGGTACTTATAGACTAATCCAAAGCTATGTTCTTCATCAGAACTTGCTGAATCTATAGCTTCAAGCACATCTGATATGTGATCTAAGTCTACAAGGTAATCATGTTTATTCTCAGGGATTTCACTGATACCTTTAGCCATTTCTTTAGCTTTTGCTAATCTGGTTGAAGCTCTCGTTACAGGTCTTGTAGATGATGAAAACATTTGTTTACCTTTGTTTACTAGTTTTTTAAGCAATGAAGTTATTTTTCCCCTTTTCCTGGTACCTGCTTTAGCATTTTCAGAGTCGTCTTCTATAACTATGATGTTTTCTTCTTTGATTGATGGATTAAACATGGCCTTTGACTTCAGTCTGTACTTGTTGGTAACCCTAGTAGAATTCCTTCTAGTTTTTTGAGATGTAGACACACCTTTAACCTTTTTCCTTTTGACTGCAGCACCCCTTTTACTGGTTGATGGTGATTCATGCTTGACTATAGTTTGAGTATTAAAATATTTATCTAAATCATTTTCCCCTTTAACATCTTCTTCAGAAAACATTTTGATTTCTGTATCCAACTTAGGTCTTTTACTTCTGCTATTCCTCGTCACCCTGATGTAAGGAATTTCTTCTTTAACAGGGTTTTCATTAATTGAAATATTTTGGCTCTGTGTAATAGTCTTTTTCCCTTTTCCTTTCTTCTGTTTGTTGGACTGTGTGTTAGGGTTTAAAGATTGCGTGAGTCAGATCCAAGGCTTCTATAATTCTCTCAAAACAGACATAACTAAAGTCTTAATTAGGACTTGATGAAACAGACTGCTCTTAGCATTGGTGGAAAGTGACTGCTCTCTCTTTGACATCTTTGTCAATCTTTTGAGTAGAAAATAGGGCAGATTTAAGGGGTAATCACCATTTAAATGCATTAATATTCTAATGTGGTAGATATAGACTAGTGAAAATCTACCTTTGCAGGTGATATACCTGTGGATAATGATCATAGAAGTGTGCCATTCGAGTCTAATCCAGCTGTGAGGTACTCCCCTTTTCCAATTCAGATTTTGCTTATCTGGAAGCAGGAATTGATTTACAAACTCTGTAACCACATGCTCTTTCTTCCACCATCTTTCTCCTCTAACCACCAACCTGCAAGCTTTAGCAATTGTCTAATCTATTACTAGCATCAGCATCTTACCGATCTCCACCTTGTGACCATCAAATTTTAGTGCGAACTCCATGGAGACCTGCTCATCATAACCTTGAAAAGTGGTAAGGAATTCAAATCAGCCGGCATCTCTGAACCTTTGAGCCATCTGAGGATAAGCTTCAAGAAGTTCATCACCCTCGGGTTCTATTCTGGCTACCTGTCTGCTCCTCTTTGGTGCCATCAAATCAAAATGTTGTAACTCGCACCTTCGGATTCAGAATTTGCCACCTGCAATCTGTTAGTGTATAACGTTCCTCTAAGCAAATACCTGTGCCTAAATTCAACAAAATCAGATAGGTTTAATATAATGATCATTGAGAATTGGGTGATTTAAAATGAGTCCTTCACGAGTACAAAGCAATTTGATTATGAAACAGTTTGAATCAGTAAATGATTCCAAGATGTTGTGGGGCACATGCGAACTCTCAAACCATGAATCGTGTCATCATAATGAAATCTAGATGATAGGCCCATATCAAGGCATGATTATCTTGGTGCTACGGGAATAGACTTATTACCGTAGCTCTATTAATGACTTAGCAAAATTTGAATTTATGAAGTTCAAACAGACATATAAGGTGACACCTCGTTTAAAACCATGTCTTTCAATTTCAAACTTAAATAAATTATTCAAAAACTGAAATACAAACCATAAGACACAATAAAAAAAGATCAAAATCAACTAGAAATAGAAAATAAAGTGTAAATAAGAAGGGTTTAGGATAAAGGTTTCTAACTAAATCAAGACAAAATTAGAGACTAACACGTGTCATGAGTTTCTTGTTGACTTGTTGTCTAGAAAAACCAACAAAAATCTTTTGAAGATCAAAAGGGTCGCAACTTGGAGCCTAAAAGTATCATCCAAAAATCTCTTTCCATATGCCAAATCCTCAGTGCCATTCATATCAGATAAATATTTGTACCCCTACAAACCCATAATGGATTTCACCCTATGTAATATCCTAACTTCAAAAATCTTCCCACAAGCCCAACAACTTAAGATAAATTGTATTTCATATATTTCTTAGGTTCATATATGTTAGAGGATTTCTGTCTTTATGTTTCCCCCAAATTCCTTAATCATCCCACATACCTAGCACTTAGTTCTTCATTAGATTTTATATTACTTTTAGGTCAATTAAGTTAGGAGGATTTGGTTCTCTATGCACCCTAGTACAAAATCCACCTATATACTTGACTCATGACATTATATTTATTCCATATACTTTTGGGTCCATCAAGATAAATGAGGAAATTAAGCATTGCAACTCCCCATGCTCTCATTCCCTAAATTTTCAAGAGTCCTTACACGTGGTTGAAGGGAATAAGATGTTGTTGTGTATAGGGGAACATGTAAATGTTCCACATTGTAGGGAATTTTAGTTTCAACAAGAATCAAATCCTATGGGTAACTAGTACACAAGACAAATGGAGAATAAATGAAGGATATTTTATTGATTTGGTTTACTCATCATGATGCATTTGAATTGAGATCCTTGGAGGGCATATTCATTGTCTTTGCTGGTGGACATATTTGGAAGAACAAGCCTAGCTTGGGTTTCCTTGGGGCTTGAATCCCATAGGTTGGATACCAGGACCCACACACCGGATGATGATGACATGCCTTTGGAGGCCTAAAAGACACCTTGGAGGATCTCACCTATCCCCTACAATCCAAACAACTTTCCTTTAGAGTCCAAAACATCACCTTTGAGGGCATGATGTCACCCTAGGGCTAGGTTTTGGTGGTGATTGAAGACACTTGGCCTTTGGAGGCCTATCACACTCATATAAAAATCAACAAATTGACCTCTTCGAGGGATATGTGTGGAAATAGAAATATAGAGTGGAGGAGTTAACTTGTTCAAGATTTCTTTTAATTAAATCTTGCTCCCTTCATTTTATGCACCTTGATATAGAGTGGAGGAGTTGACTTTTTCCCTTCACAAGATTTATTTTAGTCTAAGCACCTATTGACCTAGAGTGATGCACTTCTTAAGTGTAGAATCTTCTTCAATTTTATCACCCCAAATTCATTCCACTATCAGGAGGGAAGAGAGGTGTTCCACAACAACCTTGGTTCAATCAAGAGGCCATTTACCATTAACAATAAATTTGGTTTTCTAAGGCATTTTTTGTTGTTGTGTCTATCAAATATAATCATTTTCTATCTAATACATAGCGCATTTCCATAGTACACTATGCTCAATAAAAGACTCGCAATATTTTTATATCATCCACTCTTTTGATTGCTTATTAGATTCACAATATTTGACTTGCAATTTTTGTTGAGATTATATAAGCAATTTTCCTTTTCAAATTATCAACATAAAGCCCCAAGTCTAAGAATGGATCACTGAATATGTTAGCATCTAAAAATATTCCCATGTCCAAAAAGAATTCAAAGACTTCTTCAAATATAACTATGCTTTTTACCATTCATTTTATACATGTTATTTATTGAGAACCATGTAGTGTTTTCCCTTGATAAAGTATGTAATCTACATTCATCCATGTTGCATGGGGTTGATCATGTAGAGACCATCCAATTACCATAATCACAAGTATTAACCCTTTGCATTCTACTATTTCCTATAATGGAATTGTTTCTAATTTGTAGCATTTGATTTAATGAACGAACAAGTAACTCTTTGACTATGTTGTAATTTGATGTTTTTGTAAAGGATTTATGCTTAAATGCACAAAAGCATAACATGGACATAACATTTGGCTCTCTCAAAAATGATATGCCAAACTAGCTCTTTGTTGTAGTTGTGTATGTGCATCTTCATTGTCTTGAAAATTAGGTCTATGTCATCCAATATTGTCCCACAATGTCTCCAAAATTCCCATGAGAAAGGAGCACATGTTATTAACCTCTTGCTACCGGTGATAAAGTTTGAAAATAATTGAATATATAATGAAATTAATTTGTAGATTGTCTTTTTCTTTTTGAGTTTCAACAGGTAATGAAAATTGTCAAAAATAATGATAGTATTCATGTCCAAAAATATATTATGGATCTACAACATCAGAGAATTAAATCGTAAGTGCCAGATTCCTTTGAATTAATTTGTAAGTGCCATATGCATTCTCACACTTTCCTAGGTTTATTGGCATCTCAATTCCATGCTTCCCTAAGCCTATCTCGCTTCAAGGTTCCTTCACTTTACATTGTTTATAGTACGTTGTAACATGTGATTTAGGTAAGAGAAACATTGATGACCTTACAGTGACACATTTTATCCATCCATGTTTTCAAGGAACGTGAATGGGGATGCTTCTAATTATTCTTCAACTAAACAAATCAATCGTTCACATGTCATTGTGTGTCACCAGATAGAAGTACCATGCTACTTCATCAAGCTTTCTTAAACTTGTCGAATATATGAAGATGGTTTTAGTAACTTTTAATGGTTTGAACTTTAGATATAGGTGCATTGTAATTTTCATATTTATGCCCTTGTCTTATTACTACATGACCATTACCTGTATTTTGAACCTTTTGGAAATTGTTGGAACTCTTGCTCCAATACTAGTGCAATCAAATTTCTTGATTGTAACATATATGGGTTCTACCTATGTTCCCATGTCTTTATGTGACCATGTCTCAATATCTTGATAAGAAAACATATATTAGGCCCATGAATTCTCTCCTACCCTTGGAATTATAGAAAGAAGGGTTATATTTGATCAATAATTGTTCCTTTTCTTTGTAGGTCGACTGATCGACATAGCCTCAAACTAGATATATTCAATATGCATGATGAAATTTTCCATGGTTCTTCGAATGGATGGAGAGAACATTGGTAGGTGTGAGAATTTGGAGTTGATATGCTTCCACACCCACCTCAAAATTGACATGGAAAATTCGAATGGATGGTGAGAACTTTGGTAGCTGTGAGAATTTCGAGTTGAGATGCTCCCACACCCACTTCAAAATCGACATGGAAATTGGGCGTTGTCTAATTGTTCTGAAAAATGGTTTTTTTTGGTTGGAATATGATGACATAAATCTTCAGAAAATCAATATTTTTTGTTGTTTAAAGTCCATTTCTGAATACATAAATGTAGAAACATAATGATGCTCTCATTGATTCTCCAGTGATAGTTAAATACACAAAACTTGATAACAATCTTGAGATTACCTATTTAATGTTGGAAAATGAGATAGGAGATTCCCTCATATAGGAACATGTTTCAAAATCATAACCGAGATTTCCTTATCCATAAAAAAAGATGTGATATGAGATTTCTTAGAAAGCAGGGGAAAACTATCAATTTAAAAAAAAAAAAAACTACAGAAGGTGTGACAATAGCGACGATAGTCCGTCACAAGTATTGCATCTGCATCGCAAGTTATTGATAGGTACTTTTACTCTACCATGCGTATTCGTCACTATTCCGACAATCTTTCATCGCAACTTGCCACTCTTTTTCGTCGCGAGTATGCCATTTGCGTTGCAAGATATTGATAGGTGTTTTTACTCTACCACACTTATTCGTCGCTATTTTGACGATATTTCATTGCTACTTGCCACTATTTTTCATCACAAGTATGGCATCTTCGTCGCAAGCTAGTGGTGGGGTTTTTACTCTGACACACTTTTTTCATTGCTATTGCCATGCTTTTTCGTCTCTATTGCCATGATTTTTTCATTGGAAAAAGTATTCCTCTTTTTAATATGGTGACATGTGGTAGTATTATTTCTTCATTGTTTCCATGAAAAATGAATGCGTGGATATAGAGACGAAAAAAGTTCCACGAAAAAAATTGTTTGCCTTCATGGAAAGTGCAACGGATATGTGTGGCAATAGCAACGAAAAATTGTGGGAAATTTGGTAATATGTAGTAGTGTCACATAACTCCTCACGGTTAGATAGTTATGGCCTCATGAAGTGGAGAACCCTCATGTGTTATTTAGAAGGTCAAAGAAGTCGAATTAGTTCTAGAAGCTTCTAGAAGAAGTTGACTAGTCAACTGGGTGAAACTAGGAGTTAGTCATGGGTTACGTTGTTGCAATAAAAAAACAATTAAAAATAATTTAGTTACAACTAGAAGTGGAGAATTTACTATTTGTAGCAAAGTGAGTTGTAATGTACCCCGAATTTACCAATATTTTTTTTTTTTTGAGGAACATTAAATCTTCTTTCTCTCTAAAGAACTTAGTCTGGAAGACTTATAATTAATATAAGTAGGTAATTATCATCGTTGTTAAATTATGCGAGGTTTATATTTTCTAGCTATGAAAACGATGAACTGTCATCTCAAAGATTCTAATTCTTACTTACCTCATACCGCACATAAATTATATACAGAAGCAAAAGGTTGACTTTGTTATACCTTAACCTCTTGTATTTCAAGCATATCTACAATGATTAACCTTTCACATTTAAACATTGACCTTTATAAACCTTCAAACCTAATAATATTATCATCCTTCCATATATGTGTTTGTATTATACATAGGATTCTTATTCCTATACTTATTTCTAAGCATAGACTTCCATGTTAGCGCACACGAGAAAACCCCATTCGACATTACAAAATAAATCTCCCTACGCAATAGACAATGTTCATGTCATAAAGGATCGAAGGCATGTACCTTTAATGAAAAGGTTATAGGCCTAACATAACGGTGATTATACATTACTTTAAATGGCCAAACAAAGGCCTTGTGTTCACTAGTCATGAATAAAAGTTCTAAATATTATTACCATAGTTGTGTTTCAAAAAATCTCATTGATAACGAATTGTTAGTCATGCCTTAACTGAACGATAAAACTAGATTTGATAATCTTGTGTATCATTCCTTAAAGGAGTTGTCTTCTCTTGCAATAAGTCAGTATAAAATTGAAAGGGTTTTTTCAGATGTGAGTTAAAACCTTTGTTTAGTCCATTAATGGAGACCCTACGAAAGGTAATCCCGAGGTTGCCACTAGACCCTGCGTCGAATACAATTATGCCACCTCCATCTTGTCACATCGTGAGATGAAGTCTTCGTACTTCTCACTATTACTCTAGATAGTGAAAGGTTTCCAAGCTATTGTGATTCTTATGTGTGGTGCTTCAGTGATAACTCTATGCTTTTCCTTTGGCAAGGAAGGCCAGGGACCGGGAGAGATTTACCTGGTAGAAAGCATACAAGGCTATGTGATTGTCCGATAAGTCCATGACATTCTTATTCTATCAGTAGTCGGGTGGTACTTCCGTGAGTTTTTTATCATAGTGAAAATAACTCTTCAACTATTATTCTTTACGATTTCTACTAAAGGTTCTCCCCTTCATTATTCTTTAACTCTCTGGACTATTTCCTCTGGTCATGGATAGATATATAGTGGTGATGTCTTATGTCTTCCTTAGTGAGGTAGTCACTCATTTTTCTAGAGGCCATTAACTTGTGAATTCTCCTACAGAGGCAATTCTCATTTTTTTATTCGGGGATAGTCCCTAATGTATTTAGGGTTCTGTCAATCAAAAAATACGCTCCGTCATTTTCTTTGTTGTGTAACCTAGTATTTATTTTCTTGTGGCATACCTATAGTTATAAAACCAGTGATGAAACCCTATTATAAACACCTCTAAAATAACTCTATTTCGATTATTCTTGTATAAAAACAAATGCTAAAGTTCTCTGACAAGACCCATATCTTCTTCGTGATATTTCTTTGTCAGGGAAAGGTATCGATCTTCATTGTTTAAACTTACTCCTTTTTTTTTAAAGGGTTGTCCCCTACTATGTTTGCTATAGATTTTGTTTGGTTTTAACCTTAATATTTGAGTTATCGGCTTCTTGTATCTGTACTTCTGTGGAAGCTTGCATATTCATATTTAAAGGGATGAAGTCATAGGTCAAATTTGTAGCTGCGGTGAGGATTTCTTGATTGTTAAGTACATTTTATTTTAATCAAGGATATTCTATTCACCATGTTTGTTCCTATACAAGTATGTATACAAGTTATGATTTTCACTATGTAGGTCATTCCAAGGAGTAATAACTTTAATGAATTTTAACCTTATTCTTCGTTCTGGAAATCTGGTAATTAATTAGTGTAAAACCCCTCGTTTTCGTATGAAAAAGGAACAGGGATTTAGGTATCCAGAACCCTGTTATGATTTCATTGTTCTTTGTCATAAATCCTGTAATTATTTTTGTAACTATGACGGCATAAATCTCCTAGCATTGTCTGTGATATTAATTTGTGCATTTTTGTGGAGTACGTTTTATACTATACGCTATTTATAATTCTGGGTTTATGATTGCTTCTTGTTATTTTATTTTTCTAAAAAGATTGATTAAAGTTTGATTACTATAATCTAATGATGGGACCCCTGTTTAACTTGGAGGCTACCCATGAGGAAATATGTGGCCCAATCCACCCCTTCGTGTCTGTGGATGACTTTCTCATTGATGCACAGAGGAAAGACAACATTTCCTCCCTGAACCGCAAGCTAAGTACAGTCTTTACTTTCATCTGTGTTACTTCTTTTTGTAATCATTTTTCCCTGGTAATTATTCTACATTAAGTATTTGAAATTATGTTTACCTCCAATTAAATACTAATTATATTTTCTTGGTCTCCTTACAGGACCGTGTGCATTCGAAGTCCCCGGATTCCAGGACAACTATTTGTGCAAAAGGTACTTAGGTTCCATTTTATAGCACTCTTAAAATATTAACCCAGGTTAAAATATTTAAGTATCAGTATGACTCTAGGATATGAAACATGTTTATATGTATTTAAAATAACAAATCTTCCCCTCTGCATTATTTTAATGAAACATGATTGGAACTATTGGCTCCAATGTATAGCCACCTTAAATGGAAAACTCAAATCTCAAGTTATGTAATAGTCAGTCATTAGTTTCTGTGTATTATATATTTTATAACTCATGACTCTAATTTGGTAGCACCATGTACTCATACAATGAAATTCTATTTTATACCCCTTCTGGGTCTACTTTGATCTTTATAAAAATTTGAATTTTCTTTAGTTATTCATATAGTTGTGCATCTTCCAATCCAGAAATATGTATATGCATATATATTTATATGTTTCCATAATTTATGTCTAGTACTTTCACATTTAAATATTACTTGAATATGATTATCTATATGTATGTGTTTGCATGGTTGGTAGAGGTTAAAATAACTCTGAAAATATATTGTTTTATTTACTTATAGGCATACCCCATGTACCCGTTGTAACCAACACACAATAGCTCTATTTCTTCATTTATTAACAAAATAAAACTTTTCCTGTAACAACTAACACATAGTAGCTTATTACTTTATTCATTAACAAAATGAATCTATTCCTACAACAGGTAACACACAATAGTCTTATTACTCTATTCATTAACAAAATAAATCCATTCCTACAACAGATAACAGTAATTCTATTACTTCATTCGTCAAAAAAATAAAACCTCCAAGGATTCATCCTATAATTCGTTTTATCCCACTTATCCATTATCTAACAAATATAATTCATATCATTATACTAATTCATACGTAGATGCATTCTATCAACTATTAAACCATAGGTCATCCATCCAGGAAAAAGAATGTATACTACCAGTTATTTATTCAATGGAATTTCAAACAGCGAAGAGTAGATGAACATATATGAACAAGTGTTGAAACAACAAAGGGAACAACCAAGTTCCTCCCAACCATAGAACAAAACAACCAATCTACTTGCTTCATTCACCCACTAGCTTAACCATGAATCCATGAGGGAGAACTCCAAAACTCTTCCTTATCTATAGTCCTTCTTCAATTTCCGAGAAAAGCTTATCCTTGCCTCACACTCAGAAAATAGCTCTCATAACAGCAAGTGGTAATCCTCTTTTCCCCCAACATACTAGGCAATGTTCTGCCTCCTCCCATATGATATATATATCCAAAAGCATTTATTCCTAGGTCTTTTCCCCATTGGGAATTTTTTCATCTTTACAAATACCTCATTTTAAGGGGCTGTCAATGGCCAAATTCCTAATTTTCCACTTGTAAAATTCATCCCTGAGGTAGTTCCAACATGTTCTCCACTCATGGAGTCATGGTCAGCTAATTTCAACCTGGTTGTTCCATTTCTCTCTCAGTAATAATTATAAAAATATTTGGTTCTCACAAGTGTCATAGTCGAACAGTTGGTTGGGGAAAATAAAATCTTTTCCCAACAATCATAATCATAATTTACAGTTAACTAAATTCAAAATTTGGAATTGCCATAAATGGCAATAATTTTCTGATTTTGAATTTACCAAAAATGGTAATAAATTCCTAAGTATTTTTAGACTTAATAATAATCTATTTTGGGGGATATTACATGAGTTAGAAGTGGGCAAGTGGTTGGAAGTGGGTTATCCCTAAAAGAAGGAAAGTGGATTAAGTTTGTTAGAAGGTAATCTCTTAAGAAAGCTACACATAAGTATAAATAAGAGAGATAGACTCTCCCATTATCACCTATTGAATATCATTGGATATCTATTTTATGAAAGGTTATTTGGGAAGGTATTATTGATAGAGAAAAGTGCAGTAGAAAGAGTGCGGAAAAAAAATCACGGCAGGAAAACTATGACAAAAAAAGAGTGGCAGACTATTCACAGAAGAAAAAGTGCAGAAGAAAAAGTGAGGTAGAAAAAATATGGCAGGAAATGTGCAGCAGAATAAGTGAAACAAAAAAATATCAGTAGAAAAGTTGCAGAAAAAACAAGTGTGGCATAAAAATTATGGAAAAAAATTGCAATAGAAAAATGACGACTAGAAAATCACGATAGCATATTCGTGGAAGAAAAACTGTGGGAGCAGAACAATACAAGAAGAAAAACATTATTGGTACATATAGAGGTTGTATACGAGGGATATTCTAGCACATTTTTTGAGGTACAAAATTATAGTATAGTGTTTGACGTATATGTGATCAGATCAGATCGGTTGATGAATTTACAATGATAGGTTTCTCAATGACAAATTTGACATAACACATTGTGAAAGTGACATATCTAGTTTCTACATTTGGCACTTATATTTCATGGTGATTGGATGGGGAAATGATAGGTTCTTGTAGCCATCTTTCGGTTGTAGCCAAAGAACATAGGGGGTTGTAGCCTCCTTCTGGTTGTAGCTAGAGAATTGGGGAGTTGGAGCTTCCCTCAGGTTGTAGCCTGAAAATAGGGGGTTGGGCCTCTTTCCATTTGCAACTGGAAAACAAAGGAAGTTGGTTCTTCTAATGAATGTAATTCTTAAATAAAAATAAGAAAAATAATTATGTGATTTTCCCCCATATTGGGTTTTCACGTAAAAAATATTGGTTTACTGTGTATAAGTATGATTGTTCATTTGTCCATGGTTTATTTACTCTGCACTTATTGGATGATAATTATATATTGATAATAAATATAAATAACACTTGCATATTGTGGTTAAAAGGATTAAAAATCTCTATTATTGAATCACCCCCCCTCTCAGTAATCCAAAGCTGGTATCACAGCAAGTTCCTTTAGAAACTAGTTTAACCATTGAATGGTAGATCATGGAGAGAAACAATATGTATAAAAATGGAATACCATAGTTTGATGGAAAAAAGTATGCATTCTAGAGCAGAAGGATTAAAAGATATGTTCAGGAACAGGGATTTGAAGTTTGGAAATCAGTTGTAGATGGATACAAAGAACCAACAGTTCTGCCAAAAAATGACAATGGAAAGACACAAATGCACTTTTGAATTTTCTTTTGTACTCGATATATACCAAATTTATACATTGTATCATCACTAAATAGATTTGGGATAAACTTCAAAATATTTATGAAGGACATTCAAAAGTCAAAGCAACAAACCTTCAAACTAAGAGAGTTCAATTCGAACAACTAAAGATTAAGGAAGATGAGAATAGTGCGTCTTACTTCTTACGAGTTGATGAAACAATGAATGCAATCATAGGATTGGGAGAAGAAATTGAAGAATCTATAATTTTTCAAAAGGTAATAAGATCTCTTCCAATGAGATTTGATCCTAGCATCTCAACATTAGAAGAAAGAGCAGATCTAGACTCAATAAGCATGGATGAACTGCATGGAATATTCATAACCTATCAAATGAGAACTGAACAGGAATATCTAGGCATAAAAGAATCAGCATTCAAATCATCCAAAAGGTCAAAAGAAAAGGGAAAGAAAAAATAAAAAGAATATAGCAGCAATAGTGACATCTCAGAAGACAATGAAGAAGTGGCCAACTTTGTCATAAGATTGAAAAACAGAACCGACAACATATATAAAGGTAAAATTCCATTGATTTATTTTAATTGTGATGGTATTGGTCATTTTGCTAACAAATGTACTCATAATAAAAAAAATTGATGAAGATGATTCAAATAGAAAACAAACATATAAAGGAAAAAGAGCCAAAAATAAAGTCTTCAAGAAAAGTTTATGCATCAAAGAAGAAAACTCCTAATGAGATGAAGATGAAGTCAGTGAAAGTGAGACATAAAGAGTTATATTCATGGAAATAGAATATTATGATAAATAATATGCTGAAGAAGAATATGAAGAGACAAAAATTGACTATTGAGAAGAACTGTTGAGTGCTATAGAAGTTATAAAAAGAGAAAAAAAGAAAAAAAAGAATCTCCCAGCAGAAATAGACAAGAAAAAAGACACTCAAGAACTACAATTGTTGATCATGATATTGAAGGTTCAAATAAAATAAGATAAAATAATTGAAGAAGAACTCAAATGACATGGATAATGTTATGTATTCATTGCTCCCCTTTGGTTATGTATTCATGAAAACTACCTTAGCATTGCATATGAACCGACCTTTGTGTTGTCACAACCATTTTCCCTACTCTCTATAAGGTCGACGAATTGGAAAACAAAATCGACCTTGGTGACAAAGGAAAGAGGCGAATGATTGTCAAGCATCTTCTTTGTGCAAGTTAAATAAATATTATGTTGCTTCAGCTCTTTGTATCTCATGAATGAATCTTTGTTTGGTGGAATGAAGAAAAGAAGATAGGTTTCCAAAACAAGCTCTATGTTTCTTTCTTCATTTGAGGGTTTATAATGTGTTACCATCGCGCCTGTGTGTACATTTTTCTATCAGGGTTCCATTGGTTTTACAGTTTCGGGACTAGAGGTTAATGTATTTCCTGGTTGGTTGTTGCTCTTCTAATCTATAGTCATCACGATTCTTTCATGGATAAAATTGTTTTAACATTTAAATTGTCGATGTTCCTTTTGTGTTTCTTGTATCCATTGTTGTTTTGTTTTTAACCCTCACCGTTTACATATATATATATTTGTTTATGTTCTGATGGAAATCATGTAATCTATGCTTTGTGTAGAACATGTTAACACTATGTAATTTGTAAAATAGGGGCTGTGTAATTATGATAACACCCTGTGGACTTTGTAGTTGATACTCTGCATAAGAATATAAATATAGTTTTAATCCTTTGTAGATTTACGCTCTCTGTGTTCACAATACCACTATGTGGAACTCGTGTTTTATACTCTACATAAATATATCTATATAGTTTTAATCCTTTGTAAATTTACGCTCGGTGTGTTTACATTACCACTCAGTGAAACTCATATTTTATGCTTTGCACAAATAGACACACACATAATTAATATTCCCTGGAATTTAGAAATGCACTCTATGTATTTGTGTGGCAAAATAACTCATATATGGGTCTCTTCGTAATTTACACGTTGTGTACATGGAAAAAGTTAACCATGTGTTCGTAAAATTACACTTTCTGTTATATATATATATATATATATATATATATATATATATATATATATATATATATATAGAAACATCAACCCTCTGTTCATAATTTGTAAATTACATCATGTATAGTAAAATTAGTAGGTCATTGAACGTTCGAAAAAAAATACACTACCTATATCCTTTGGATTGAAATTTTTTTGCCTCTGTGGATCTTCCCATGGCCACTGAACTCTCATTGGTTAGAGTTGAATTGTTTACAAAAGGGCCTACTGCTCATCGAGTTCGATCCTTGTTTTGCATAGTCGTGATTTGAAACTATGTAATGGGTTCTTTTTGTGATGTTATTTAATTTGGTTTACTTATCGTGAATGATACAAAGGGATTTTATATCTATTAAAATGTGATTCTTGTTGATTAAATCTATTCACTGTATATTCAGGAATAATGTTTTCACTGTCGTTTCTCTATATTTTTCAAGTGAAAATATTTATGCATAGAAACATTAAATTAATGATGGGGACCTGCTTGTTTTGCAAGGGTACCCATCAACCGATTTTGGGTCCACTCATAGTCTTCCTGGATCGTGGAAAAAAAATCATCCTGGAGAAAAGGCGATATGAACTTCATAGACTCAATCTAAGTACTGTCTCGTCTTGTTTTTTTACTATTTGATTTCCATCAAATAATTAACATAGTTTAGTAAACCCATCGTTTGTTCTCTTTTTGCAGTTTAAAACAAATGAGGGAAGCAGATCAAGGAAAACCTCTTGCTCCAAAGGTATTCAATTTTTGATCTAGGCATACATACTTATGCATTGTTATTAGATTATGTCTACAAGTGGTAATGGAGTCTTTGGCCTATGGTACTCCATTGTAATATTTGAACCATGATCAATTGAATACACAGGTTGTTTTGTAGCTATTTCATATTGAATACACAGGTTGTTTTATAACCATGATCAATTGAATACACAGGTTGTTTTGTAATTATTTTGAACAAGGTTCATTTAATGTAACATCTAATTTTTCCATACAGTTGTAGACTACTGAATCACTATTTTATGTGTTTATTGATAATATAAAGAATATGTAACATATATTTGGATTGTTTTTCATTCTATCTATTCTTTATGGGACTTGTACATATTTGAAATAGTAATTCAACATATATCTAATTCAATGGTCAATAAGAACATAGAAACAGTTCTATTTTTCCTTTATGCATGAACACACACACACACACACACACACACACACACACACACACACATATATATATAAAGTCATTTATAACCATTTTTATGACCAATAGGAAGATACAACAGTTCTAATATTTCTTTCTGT
>JASDQU010102236.1:567540-612291 GCA_032191745.1 Picea mariana
TTGTTCTCTCTATAGATGTTAGGATAGTTCCTTCTAGTAGCCATAGCCATATTTTTACTTTCAACATTTCTTGCCACCTTAAATGAATTCTCCAATGATTTGGGTTCCCAAAGGCGAACCTCATGTTGAATGTTGTCCTTTAAAGTTCCTATGAATACATCAATCAAGTGCTCATATGGAATATCGGTTACCTTTATATTCAATCTTTGAAATTTCTCAATGTGATCAGTAACTGAACCCTTTTGCTTGAGATTTATCAATTGGCTAAAGAAGGTATTGCTCCTTGTATCCTCATAGTGTGCTATCATTTCTTCCGTGAAAATTGTCCAAGTGACGAGCGATTTGCGGGAACAAAGCCATCGATACCAAACAAATTGATTAGGTTCTAAATATAAAGAAGCAATTCGTACCTTTTGTGTATGTGGCACATTATGGAGATCAAAGAATTGCTCCATCTGAAGTATCCATGTGATTGGGTCCTTGCCATCAAACTTCCTCATGTCAATCTTAGGAATGTGGTTGGTCTTCAAACCAAAGTTGGAGTTTCTCCATTCTTGATTCACCTTCCTTGTGTCCACATCATGAATTTCATTGGATGCATTTCACTTTCAGGTGTCTTCTATGTTACGAAATTTTTCAATACTTCCATGATCTCCCCTTTTAAACCATCTATCTTAGTATCCAACTTAGCTTCCATTGAATCCATCAACTTAGATTCCATTGAATCCATCTTGGCTTCCATTGAATCCATCTTAGTATCCATCGAATCCATCTTAGTATCCAACATAGCTTCCATTGAATCCCTCATCTCTTGTAGTTCATCTTTGGTTACTATCTTCTTTTATAAATCATTTATGTCCCTACGCATTTCTTCACCTTAATCAAGAGTCCAATTAGGATTTTCTGGAGGCTTATTTGGTGTAGGAGGTCCCTTTTTGGGTGGCATGTTGGCCAAATATCACTTTTGAGTCTTGATTTTGAGGTGGTTCTGCTAGACAATATTTATGCTGTTATATCTCCCAAGTTTCGGCCCTTATGGGTATGAAAATTTCCTTTAGGTATTTCTTTGATATTTCTTCTCTGCAATGCCACAGGTCTGATCAAAATTGGATATGCCAAGTGGAATTTATGGTAACTTCCTCACAACTTGCCGATTTTTGGCCTTTCAAGGAGATCTCACTTGTATAGAATTCCCCGCACAAAATAATTGATATCAAATTTTGAAACTTGCACCCAGAATACCAAAGACTGTCCATGATCCAATGCAACCAATCCCACTCAATTTGGATACTCCAGAAAGAAGTTATGCTTGTTTTACCTGGAACACCTTCTTGAGACTAGTCAATAGGACTAGTCAGATACCCTATCTTACACAAGGTGTATCTACCAATTTAAGATGACCCAGAATTTGAACATTTTACCATAGATACCTTACTAATTTCTGTAAATTTCCTCCAGATTTCAGGGTCTGAAACATTATAGAAACGTTTTTATAGCTAAAATTCCACAATGACTCATTTTAGGATGATTCCAGAACCCTATCTTGTACAGGTTGTATCTCCTAAAGTATAAGGCCTCAGGAGCTGAATTTTGAGCACAACGTACCTTGATCTGTCTAATCAATACCCTCCAAGCGGTTCCTTCTGAAACACTGTAGAAAAAAAATTATAGTGAAAATTCCATGGTGTCTCAGATGTAGCAGCGAAACCCCAAGACCTTGAGCTCTAAAACCATATGTTAAGAACCAAACATCAATATAGCATAGAAAAACCTTAGGAAAAGTACTCAACGCCTTGAAAAAGAGATAATTTCAGATAATAAGCCTCTTCAAGGGGGCAGCCTCCTTTTACCCCACTTAAATGTTCAAGTCCAAGATGATTCAAAATGAAAATGTCTCCTTGGTATATATAGAAGACTAGGAGGTATAATTACAAATAATGGCCTAAAGCCGACATAATTAAAATAACATTACTAATCTAAATTAAAACTAATGGCCTAAAGACAACATAAATAAAATAGCATTACTAATCTAATATGCCCCAATTAAGGGGTAATGAGCCAACATTAGGGCTTAACACGGTGTCAAGGAAATATAATGGTGAAGAGTTCTGCGGGAATGAATTTGAATAATTCTATAAGAAGTGTGGTGTAGAAAAGAAGAATACTAATCCATATACACCTCATAAGAATGGAGTTGCAGAAAGGATGAACAAGACGTTTATGGAAAAATCAAGGTGCATGCTCAGTGGTGCCTGGTTACGACAATAATTTTGGGCAGAAGCAGTGGATACTGCATGTTACCTAGTCAACAGATCACCCTCATCAATGCTGGATGAAAAGACTGCACACGAGGTATTGACTATTAAGAAACCTTCTCTCACACATATCAAGGTTTTTGGATGTGATGCATATGTTCTTGTTCCAAAGGAAAACAAGAGTAAGGTAGATAAGAAGGTTGAAAAGTGTATCTTTATTGGATATAAATGTGGTCTCAAAGGTTATAAGCTTTGGAACCCAGAAAATAAGAAGGTAGTGTATAGCCGAGATGTGATATTTAAAGAAATAAAGGATGTTGTTAAACATGAAGTCCTACCAAGTAAGGAAGAAAGAGAGAAAATAGAGTTTGATTTAAAGGATGATGAGTCAGACTCTATAGAAGAACATGAATCATAAGAAGAAGATCCTCATACTCCAGTATTGAGGAGATCAATTCAAGAAAGAAGGCTACCAGAAAGGTATAATCCATATGATATCCGTTCAAATTTTTCTTTGTGTATTACTGATGATGATCCTAGAACTGTCAAGGAGGCAGTGGATTCAGAGCATGGAAATATATAGGAAAGGGGAATTGACAAAGAAATGGAATATTTGGATAAGAATGAGGATTGGGAACTAGTGGAGTTTCCAACCAGAATAAATCTCATTGGAAGAAAATGGGTATTTAAAAATAAGTTGAATGGAGAAGGAAAAGTGGAGAAATATAAAGCTCGGTTAGCAGCAAAGGCTTATTCCCAGGTTGAGGGATTGGATTTTGGTGATATTTTTTCTCTTGTTTCCAAGTTAACCTTTGTAAGATTTTTGTTATATGTTACTACTACATTTGATTTTGAAGAAGAATAGATGGATGTGAAGAAAAAATTCCTACATGGGGATCTGGAAGAAGAAATCTATATCAAGCAACCATAAGGTTATGTTGTAAAGGGAAAGAAGGAGTTGGTATACAAGCTAAAAAAGTCCATGTATGGTTTAAAACAATCACCAAGGATGTGCTATCAAAAATTTTATACTTATATGTTGGGAGTTGGCTTCACAAGAAGAAAAGAGGATCACTATGTGTATTTTAAATTAATAGGTGATCATTTGATTTATTTGGTTTTGTATGTGGATGACATGTTGTTGATAGGAAAAAACAAGGAGATTATCCAAACTCAGTTGTCCTCTGAATTTGACATGAAGGATCCTGGTGCTTCAAATTTCATTTTGGGCATGGAAATTAAAAGAGATCGGAAAAAGAGGAAACTCTAGTTCAAGGTTCATATTCAAGGTTGGTGTAAAGTTATCTGCAAAATGTAAACTGATAAGGTTCATATTCAAGGAATGTAAACCGATCAAGGTTCATATTCATGTTTGTGTAAATCTATCTATGGATCAGTGTCCCAAGACACGGGAAGAGGAGGAGGACATGTCTTGTGTTCCATATGCGAGTGAAGTTGGAAGTTCGATTTATGCATTGGTCTCTACTAGACCGTAAATTGCACATGTAGTGGGAGTTTTGAGCAGGTATATGTCAAATATAGAGAAGGAGCATTGGACAACAGTAAAAAAGTTTTTCAGGTATTTGTGTGGCCCTGCTAGCTATGGATTGTTCTACCAAGGAAGATCAGAAATGGACAAAGTGGTGGATATGCATGGCTTTGTGGATGCATACTGGGATGGAGATCTAGATCATAGGAGATCTACAAGTGGGTATTTTTTTAACCTGTTTCAAGGAGCAATAAGTTGGATGATCAAAAGCCAGGCTATAGTGGCACTTTCAACTATAGAAGTTGAATACATGTCAACCACTCATGGAAGTAAGGAAGTAGTATGGTTACAAATATTGTGTTCATGTACTGGGTTGGTACATCAAGCTATAAGGATAGATTTTGAAAGTCAAAGTGAAAATTTTCTTTTGAAGAACTTGGCTCATCGTTCAAAGAAAAAGCATATTGATATTCAATATCACTTTGTGAGAGACATGGTTGAAGAAAATAAAGTATTGTTGATGAAATTGGACACTTTGAAGAATGTTGCAGATTCATTAACAAAATTTGTGAGCTCTGAGAAGTTCTCTTGGTGTAAAGGATCCATGGGTATTGTTTCCCTCGATTGTTAACTATGTAACTTTGTAACCCCCTATATGCAAAGAAAAAAAAAATTGGGAGAATTTTGGGTATATGTTATATTCTTTGCACGAGTAATAGTAGGATAATTTTGGGCACATAGGGGTGTTTGAGGGGGGGTGCAACACCCCCGAGAATTATTTTTTGTCTCAGGAAATGTGTCACATTTTTGGGTGGTTTTTCGGCACATGGTTTTTTCCCGATGGTTTTCTATTTATGGTTAAGGAATTAGGTTTGTTGACTAATCGAGGTCATTGGTTTATTGTTTTGGATGTTGTTGGATCCTATATGTATATTGTATTGTAAACAATGTATCTCCATGAATGAATATAGAATATGTTGGGGAAAAATCTTTGTGTAATGTTTGTATTTGTCATTGCATCTTTTCTATTCTTTTACTAAAAATATGTTTGCATTAAATATTGTACAAGGTTAAAATATGCATCTTTGATCTTGCATACATGTTTCTTCTTGTGTCTCGGGATGGTACAATTCTCTTCGTTAGGTACCAAAAAAAATTTCAACCATATACCATCTTTGAGACTCATTACCAAGCTATCTGTTGTAACAGATATTGAAAATTTGCTCTACTCAGTGTTTTCATCCCAATGTGTTTGAGAATCACATCAAACTTATTTCCAAATTATCTCTAACTTGCATCAGATTGTTGAAGGCCTTGTAGGGTTTTTTGTATGCGCGCTGTTTTTTCTTGTGTTGAAAATATCGGTGTTCCTCAGATAAAAATGATGTTGAACTGAATAAGCCTCCAAACGTATGTGAAGTTTTTGGAATTTTAACCGGAAGACGAATGTGCTTCACATCTCTTATTCTGAAAACTTGAAAGATCAGACTTCGGTCCAATGCACATAAGTCACTAAATCCAACCGCAAGCGCACATCCGTTTCACTCTACGGACCTCAATAATGAGCTATGTAACCATTTTAAAGAGTCACGCAGTAGGATTTTGGGGATTTGAACAAATATAACATACAACATTAATATAAGATTTTCCTTATCGAGTATTCACCATATTCGCAGGTGTCAGAAAAGAGAGAAGAACTTGCGGAAGCAGCCCCTAAAGGGGATGTCAAAGGTGTGCAGCTAGAGTTCTCGGATACCATTGAACACGAGGAAGCTATAGCTGAATCTTAAGAATGGTGGGCTTGCACCTGACGTTTGCAATTTACATGCAAATTTGAGGAAAAGGAGGTCAGTTTTGATACCTGCACACAACAACAACACCATGCACACACAAAGTTCGTCAACCCAACATCCCAATGCCCATTCAAATCAAGAAGAGGCAACTGGTACTCACCTTCTCATTGATGGCCGAACTTTCTTGCTACAGAATGACCATGATCCATCTAAATTAGTTGTTGAGACACCATACAAGTTGCTTTGGTTCCTAGTTCCAGATGGGACACATGTGGACACTGATGCACCATATGCAGAAGTGGAAGTGATGAAAATGTGTATGCCTTTACTCTCACATGCTACTGGTACAATCCACTTCAATATGACTGAGGGCTAGGTAATGCAGGTTGGCGATCTCATAGCAAGGCTTGACTTAGATGATCCATCTACTATTAGGAAAGAAGAATTGTTTCATGGAATCTTTCCTCTTCTTGGTCCTCCCACTATAGTAGCTGGAAAAGTTCATCAGTGATGTGCGGCTAGTACAAATGCTGCACGTATGGTCCTCACAGGTTGTGAATATGATATCAATAAAGTTGTGTAGACTTTGCTATATTGTCTAGATGATCCTCAACTCCTTTCACTACAGTGGCAAGAGTGCATGGCTGTCCTTGCAACTCGATTACCGAAAGATCTTAGATCTAAGATGGATGCTAAATATAAGGTGTATGAAACATCTTTTGTAACTTCTCCAAAAAATGTAGACTTTCCAGCAAAATATTTAGGGGAAACATTTGAGGCATTCCTTTCGTCTTGTCCCGACAAAGAGAGGGATTCACAAGAAAGACTTGTTGAACCTCTTCTTAGTCTTGCAAATTCTTATGAGGGAGGCTGGGAAAGTCATGCTCGTATCATTGTTCAATCACTCTTTGAGGAATAACTACATGTTGAAGAGTTTTTCAGTCAAAATGCACAGGCTGATGTGATTGAAGGTCTTAGACTTCAGCATAAAAAGGATCTTCTTAAGGTGGTAGACATGGTGCTTTCTCATCAGGGAATCAAGAGGAAAAAAAAAATTATTCTACGACTAATGGAAACTCTTGTCTACCCTAATCCTGCTGCCTACAGAGAGCAGTTGATTCGTGTTTTTTCTCTTGGCCATATAAACTACTCAGATTTGGCACTGAAAGCAGGCCAATTACTAGAGCAAACCAAATTGAGTGAACTTCGTACCAACATTTCTCGGAGTCTTTCAGAGCTGGAGATGTTCACTAAGGAAGGAGAGGAAATGTATACACCCTGAAGAAAAAGTGCTATTGATGAGAGGATGGAGGATCTGGTAAATGCATTGTTAGTTGTTGAAGATGCACTTATCGCTTTTTTTGACTACAGTGATCATACACTTCAAAGGCATGTTGTTGAAACATATGTGCGAAGACTTTACTAGCCCTATCTTGTCAAGGGAAGTGTTAGAATGCAGTGGCACCGCTCTGGCCTTATTGCATTATGGCGTTTCTCATAAGAAAGCACTGCAAGCAGTAGCTTACCAACTATTCTATCTGATAATACAAAGGAATCATCCATACGCCACTTTTCAAAGCTATTAGTAATGGTTTAAAGGAGCTAGCGGGGCATCTAGCAGTCACAACATTCCAAGAAGGCCAATTGTTTCATATTTCTTGAAACAAAAAGAAATTTATTTTAGATTAATTCTTGCAAACACTGAACTATGTAATGGATTTAGAGATGCAGTTAGTTAAATAATAATTGGGAGGAGGCTGACACCAGGAGGGAGGAGCTGGGGGGAAAAAGATCTTTGAAGAGGGTCTCTTTTTGTAAGCCAAGTCATTTTGTAAACCTGGAATGGAGTAATACAGACGACATTTTTTGAGATTGTGAGATTCATCATGGTTAATTCTTTCAGTATGTTTTCCCTGTTGTCATTATCATATTGTTTATCTCTTCCTCTTCAGTTGTGTTAAAATTTGTTTGGAATTCATTTTATATGCTCCTTACACATAGTTGATATATATGTGTTGCGTTTCTATGGTGACTGGTCATAAATTTTTCAAGATAAGCGCTCTACATCTAGTTATCATCCTTTGTTTGTTTTCCTCTAAAGATTGTAGTGAAAATTCATCCTTGATAGATGCTTTCACTGTGATGGCCTTTTCTTTTATTTTTCTGCTACCGCATCATGATTATCAATTGCTAAAATATAGACTTACTTTGCCTCATTTTCCGCAAGTTATATGATCACCGTTATTATCTCCTTTCTTCGGTTTTCACTTGACTCCATGCCCAATGACTATTTCCCTGGTCCAACCGCAAACTTTAAAAATCCAAAACTATCATTTACCCATAAATCTACCCACCATTTCATGCTTACTGAAGATCATATTGTGACATCATTCGAGAGATCCCTCTTGGGTTGGGAGGGTGATGCAAGAGCATCGTTCAACTATCAAGCGAGCCAGCGCGTGGAGGCAAAGGAACAGCTGGAAATCGCTAGCAGTCAATTTTTGAACCATTGTAATATATGGCTGCACCAAACATTAATGTTTTGATGTGACGAAGCGCATTTGTACATTGTAACGGACCTTGAGCAGATAAGCTCTCGTCCTTAGGTAGCTGAGGCATTTACTTAGATTTAATGCAAGTAGATAGAAAAATTAACTGTAGATTAGACAGTTTTATCTTTCGAGAGGGAAAACGGAGTATAGACACCCTCCCTTGTATCATTGTGAAAAACTCAATTCATACGGCATTAGCATTGAGAGAAAGCAGAGAGCAGAACGGAGAACTTGTGAAGAAACCTCCATGTACAGTTATTAAATTAATAGGAAGAGCTTTAATTCAATTCCATGGGTGTGTTTGATCTCTGTGTGTTGTTGATACTATGCTTGTGCATGTTCGCTTCTTTCTATGCGTATCTGTTATATGCTTCTTATGTGATTGCATATCAGGTTCGAAACCTGAGAGAGTGAAGGAATGAGTTTCAATTGTTTCTCTGTTTAGGCCAGGAGATTCCTGCATAGATTGCATTCGAATTTCTCCGCATAGAGTGCGCCAAGGAGGCTAAGCAGTTGAACGTTCGTTCTCACTTTGTTCAAAGTTGAGTTGAGTTATTTGAGCTGTGCAGGTGAATGCAGGTCGAATTTGAGTCTCAGTAGCAAGTCTGAGGAAGGGAAGGTCGGAGCTGCTGTGAGTGTAAGTGCGCATGACCCAGAAGACTTCATCACTTTTGGGGGTGATTGGAGACCGGGCACAGGGAGCGTG
The DNA here is from genome assembly GCA_032191745.1 of Picea mariana. Classification (NCBI taxonomy): domain Eukaryota; kingdom Viridiplantae; phylum Streptophyta; class Pinopsida; order Pinales; family Pinaceae; genus Picea; species Picea mariana. The sequence goes on from JASDQU010102236.1 coordinate 576,336, forward strand.
TTCGAGAAATCCCTAAAGGAAATCCGAGTCGATAAAAGATCAGGAGGGATAGTCCCTTCGTTCACAGTTGCACAGGATGAAGGTGGCGAAACGGAGGATTCTCCAGAGGAAGAGAATCGACGACTTGGTTTTGTCGTGAAGACTCGCGAAGTCCCACGGATCATTGGATCTGGGAGAAGGAGTGAGGAGGTTAACCCTCTTGCACAGGGAGAACATTTGCCATCGCATATCGGCGAATCGGGGTTGGCGAGTGCTGGAAACCCATGCACGTCGAAATCGTGAAGCGCGATTCCCCGATTTGATCAGAACCGTCAATACCTAGAGGGACAGGTGGTACAAGACCCAGGGGAGTCGGGACTCGGCACTTCGGCATTTTCAAAGTCGAAGGGAGAACGAAGAGATAGTGAGGTCCCGAGTCGCGACGAGTCCCACGGAGGTTGCGTGGAGTATAACACATGGCATCAACATCTCGGTACTCAGGGATTTGAGTTAAAAGGACTCGGCATCGCAAGTGGCGATACCCCGATGTTGACCGTTGACCATCGGGAATCGGGGTTTTGGCGTTTGAGTGAACGAGGACAGTGCTGCAAGACTCGCGATATCACGAGATCTGATCTCCCGATACGCGAAGGGGAGATTGCCGAGAAGACTGTGGGTGAATAACTCCCGAGGGAGTTGGAAGAGTATTGACTCTTCGGGCCGTTGGGAAACGGAAGGTCCTGGTGGAGAGACCGTGCCGTCGAGGGTGTGGCTTGCGTCAGAGTGGTATCAGAGCCGAAATTGAAGCTCTCTTTGTTCAGGTAGCAGAGAAGAAGCAGGTATATAATGTCGCCCAGGAGAGAGAGGCATTCACCTGATCGTGAGGACAGGGATTCCCGAAGGAGAGGCAGGCAGCCAGGGAATCCAGTAATGGAGCGTCAGATATGAGATCTCAGGGCGAGACTCGAAGATATGGAGGCCACCCAGAGGCGTGGAGCCGACACAGGAGAGTTCAGTGATCCCGAGATGGAAGAAGAAGCTGGACATGATGAAGGGGAGGTCTCAGCAGAAGATGCTGCAACCGAGAGGTTGATCAGGGCCATTTCGAGGATGAGCTCAAAGACTAAGATGGACGTCCCGACTTATGAGGGGATTCTAAATGCTGAGGAGTTGTTGGACTGGATCCAAGCACTCGACACCTACTTCGATTATGAGGACATCAAAGAGGACAAGAAGGTAAGACATGCTGTCACCAAGCTGAAGGGACATGCAGCCTTATGGTGGGACGAGCTGCAGGCAGACAGGCGTTCCAAAGGCAAACAAAAGATCAAAAGTTGGGATCAGATGATCGCCAAGATGAAGGCGAAGTTCAGTCCGAGGGATTACCAGATCACTCTGTTCAGGCGTATGCATAACCTGAGACAGAAGTTGATGTCAGTGAAGGAGTACACCGAGGAATTTTATAGGCTCAACATTCGAGCTGGTCATCGGGAAAGTGATGATGAAAAGGTGGAGAGATACCTGAATGGTCTCAGGTATGACATTCAGGATGAGTTGAGCATGCTGACCATCTGCACAGTCGAGGATGCATATCAGATGGCTCTAAAAGCCGAAGAAAAGCTGAGCCGCAAGTAGGGACCGCGAGGGCGAGGCAGAAGCCAGCCAAGAGGCAAAGCTGTTGCCCAAGAACGAACTCAGAAGCCCAAGGAGGATTGGAAGAAACCTCAGGGTAAAGCTGAAAGAGGTGGAACCTCACAGCAGAGGCAGCAAATTGCTGAGCCAAGGAGACAGCAAGATGATCAGCAAGGAGGATATGCTGATGCAAATACATTTCCTCGTACCCGAGGTAGAGGAAGAGGTCGAGGAGGAGTTATCACATGTTTCACGTGTGGTAAAGACGGTCATAAAGCCGTTGACTATCCAGAGTGGAAGGTGGACGGAGGGAGAGCTCACGTCGCTGAGGCGCAGAGGCGTGACGTGGAGGAAGAAGACAGCGAAAGTGGAAAGTCGCTGACAGTGCACAAGGTTCTTTTGAAACCTGAGAAGGAGGTAGAGGACACAGCTCAGAGATGTCGACTGTTCCAGACGACTTGCAAGACCAAGGGATGGAAATGCAAGGTCATAGTGGACAGTGGGAGCACAGACAATCTCGTTTCGACCGAGATGGTGGAGAAATTGAAGCTGAAGACGCGCAAGCACCCGAGTCCTTACAGAGTGACATGGCTGTAGAAAGGACACCAGGTACGTGTCACAAAGCAATGCTTGGTTAATTTCAAAATGGGTGAATATAGGGATGAAATCCTATGTGATGTCATTCCCATGGATGTCTGTCATGTTTTTTTGGGAAGGCCATGGCAGTATGATAGACATGTTGTTCATGACGGGAGGATGAACACATACACCTTGGAGAAGGATGGAAAAATTCATAAGTTGCTGTCGGTGAAGGATAAAGAAGTGAAACCGGAAGTTAGCAGCACAATACTTCTCATGAGTGGGAAAGAGCTTCTCACAGAGCTGGAAAAGGATGAAGATCCACAATTCTTCATTGTTAGGAAGCCTAGAACTGTCCTGACAAGCACAAGAGTGGATGACTTGCCAGAGGAGATTCAGCAACTGCTGGGAGAGTTTGTTGACATCATCGTGGACGAACTACCTCGTTCGTTGCCACCGATGAGGAGTGTGAGTCACCATATTGACCTCATTCCAGGAGCAAGTCTACCAAATAAGGCAACGTACAGGTTGACACCTCAGGAGAATGAGGAAGTCAAAAGGCAGGTTCAAGATCTGCAGGACAAAGGACTGGTCAGAGAGAGTCTAAGTCCATGTGCCGTTCCAACGGTACTGAGTCTGAAGAAGGATGGAGGCTGGAGGATGTGTACAGACTCTAGGGCCATAAACAAGATTACCATCAGGTATAGGTTCCCATTTCCGAGGATCGATGACTTGATGGATTGCCTAAGTGGGGCAAATTATTTTTCAAAAATAGATCTCAAGAGCGGATATCACCAGATCCGGATGAGAGAGGGAGATGAGTGGAAAACAACATTCAAGACAAACGAGGGTTTGTACGAATGGCTGGTCATGCCATTTGGCTTGAAAAATGCACCCAACACTTTTATGAGGCTGATGAATGAAGTCCTGCGGGAATTCATTGGCAAATTTGTGGTGGTGTACCTTGATGATATTTTAATTTTCAGCAAGACCAAGGCTGAACACTTGAGGCATTTGGCCACAGTGATGAGGAAACTGCAGCAGGAGAAGCTGCTGATCAATTTGAAGAAATGCTCGTTCATGCAGACATAGCTCATTTATCTGGGTTTTGTAATCTCGGCGAATGAATTGAATATGGATCCTGAGAAGGTAAATGTAATCAGGAATTGGCCATCACCGAGAAATGTATTTGAGGTAAGGAGCTTCCATGGTTTGGCAAGCTTCTACAGGAAATTCATTCGGAATTTCAGCGGAATCAGTGCTGCGATGATGGATACTGTGAAAAAGCAGCATAAAGTTTTCCAGTGGACAGTCGAGGCTGAGAGAAGCTTTAATCTGTTGAAGCGAAAGATTACTGAGCAGCCAGTGTTAGTGTTGCCAGATTTTCAGAAAACCTTCCAGGTGAAGTGTGACGCTAGTGGATATGCTATTGGAGGGGTTCTGAGTTAGGATGATAGACCCGTGGCATATTACAGCGAGAAGTTGGATGATGCAAAGCTGAAGTACTCCACGTACGACAAAGAATTCTATGCCATCATTCAGGCATTGAAGAAGTGGAGGCATTATCTCATACCCAAAGAATTTGTGCTGTACAGTGATAATCACGCACTGCAATTCGTGAGTCAGAAGGAGAAGATGAATCAGAAGCATGCGAAGTGGGTAGAGTATATGAAAAATTTCACATTCGTGATCAAGCACATTTCAGGGACTGCCAACAAGGTGGCTGATGCCTTGAGTAGGAAATGTCTGTTGCTGCAGGAATTCAGGGTCAAGACCTTGGGTTTTGAAAATTTGAAGGATATGTATGCAGGTGATGTTGATTTCGGCGAGGCATACGAGCCAGTCGAGAACCCAGTTCTCAGGGATAGGAGTCCACGGGTTGACTACCTGATCCAGGATGAATTTCTGTTTCGGGGCAATCAACTGTGTATTCCAGATTGCTCTATGAGAGAGAATTTGGTGAAGGAAAAGCACAACGGAGGCTTAGCAGGTCACTTTGGGCATGAAAAAACATTCGCCAAGCTGAGCGAATTGTATTTTTGGCTAGGCATGTGTGCGGATGTGAAGCGTTTTGTTGACAGGTGTAGAATATGTCAACATGCGAAGGGCCGAAAACAGAACACAGGGTTCTATCAGCCGTTGCCCATACCTGAGAGGCCATGGGAAGCCATCAGTATGGATTTTGTTCTGGGATTACCGAGAACTCAGCGAGGAGTTGATTCCATCTTTGTTGTGGTGGACAGGTTTTCGAAGATGGCACATTTTATCCCGTGTCATAAGACCAACGATGCCACGCACATCGCAAATTTGTTTTTCAAGGAGATCGTGCGATTGCATGGATTGCCGAGAAGCATAGTCTCGGATCAGGATACCAAGTTCATAGGTCATTTCTGGAGGACGCTATGGAAAAAGTTGGGGACTGACTTAGCTTTCAGTTCTTCTTACCATCTGCGGACAGATGGGCAGACAGAAGTAGTCAACAGAAGCTTAGGGGATCTATTGAGGAGCCTGGTGGCGGAGCATCACACCAGTTGGGATCAAATCCTACCACAGGCAGAGTTTGCGTACAACGATTCGGTGAATCGGAGTACAGGTAAGAGCCCATTTCAAATTTTGTATGGGACGCAACCGAGAGGAGTGTCTGAGCTCAGGGAGCTAGGACAGGCTGAAACCAGCAGCACAAGAGCTGAGGAATTCGCTGAGGCGATGCAGGAACTTCACACGAAGGTAAAGCAGCGGTTGCAGAAGACGAACCAGGAGTATAAGCGCAGAGCCGATCAGAGAAAGAGATAGCTTCAGTTTAAAGTTGGAGACTTGGTTCTGGCGCATTTGAGAAAAGAAAGGTTCCCGAGGGGAACATACAACAAGGTCAAGATGAAGAAAATCGGGCCATGCAAAATTCTAAGGAAATTTGGTGAGAACACATATGAGCTTGAGTTGCCAGAGGGCATCGGGATATCTCCGATTTTCAACGTTTTGGATTTATACCCGTATAAAACTGATGAAGCAGGCACTGGAACTGAGAAACCAGTGGTCCAGTGGCAGAAGCAGTTACCAGTTGCGTAGAAGCCTGAGATGGAGTGCATACTGGATAAAAGAGCAGGCAAGAAGACCAGGAGGAAACAATATTTTGAATACCTGGTGAAGTGGAAGAACCACCCAGTGGAGGATGCCAGCTGGGAGACAGAGGCAATGATACAAAAACATGGGCAGACTATACAGGAGCTCATGAGCAGGAGCCCATGGAATCTTTTGAGCCGAGGAGTATGATGCAGGATCATCGTTCAACTATCAAGCGAGCCAGCGCGTGGAGGCAAAGGAATAGCTGGAAAGCGCCATCATTCAATTTTTGAACCATTGTAATATATGGCTGCGCCAAACATTAATGTTTTGATGTGACGAAGCACATTTGTACATTGTAACGGACCTTGAGCAGATAAGCTCTCGTCCTTAGGTAGCTGAGGCATTTACTTAGATTTAATGCAAGTAGATAGAAAAATTAACTGTAGATTAGACAGTTTTATCTTTCAAGAGGGAAAACGGAGTATAGACACCCTCCCTTGTATCATTGTGAAAAACTCAATTCATACGGCATTAGCATTGAGAGAAAGCAGAGAGTAGAATGGAGAACTTGTGAAGAAACCTCCATGTACAGTTATTGAATTAATAGGAAGAGCTTTAATTCAATTCCATGGGTGTGTTTGATCTCTGTGTGTTGCTAATACTATGCTTTTGCATGTTCGCTTCTTTCTATGCGTATCTGTTATATGCTGCTTATGTGATTGCATATCAGGTTCGAAACCTGAGAGAGTGAAGAAATGAGTTTCAATTGTTTCTCTGTTTAGGCCAGGAGATTCCTGCATAGAGTGCAGTCGAATTCCTCCGCATAGAGTGCGCCGAGGAGGCTAAGCAGTTGAACATTCATTCTCACTTTGTTCAAAGTTGAGTTGAGTTATTCGAGCCGTGCAGGTGAATGCAGGTCGAATTTGAGTCTCAATAGCAAGTCTAAGGAAGGGAAGGTCGGAGCTGCTGCGAGTGTAACTGCGCAGGACCCAGAAGACTTCATCACTTTTGGGGGTGATTGGAGACCGGGCACAAGGAGCGTGTTCAAGAAATCCCTGAAGGAAATCCGAGTCGATAAAAGCTCGGGAGGGATAGTCCCTTCGTTCACAGTTGCACAGGATGAAGGTGGCGAAATGGAGGATTCTCCAGAGGAAGAGAATCGACGACTTGGTTTTGTCGTGAAGACTCGCGAATTCCCACGGATCGTTGGATCTGGGAGAAGGAGCGAGGAGGTTAACCCTCTCACACAGGGAGAACATTTACCGTCTCATATCGGCGAATCGGGGTTGGCGAGTGTTGGAAACCCATGCACGTCGAAATCGCGAAGCGCGATTCCCTGATTTGATCAGAACCGTCGATCCCTGGAGGGACAGGTGGTACGAGACCCAGGGGAGTCGGGACTCGGCACTTCGGCGTTTTCAAAGTCGAAAGTATCACAAAGAGATAGTGAGGTCCCGAGTCGCGACGGGTCCCACGGAGGTTGCGTGGAGTATAAAACGTGGCATCGACATCTCGGTACTCGGGGATTTGAGTTACAAGGACTCGGCATCGCGAGTAGCGATACCCCGAGGTTGACCGTTGACCATCGAGAATCGGGGTTTCAGCGTTTGAGTGCACGAGGACAGTGCTGCAAGCCTCGCGATATCGCGAGATCTGATCTCCCGATACGCGAAGGGGAGATTGCCGAGAAGACTGTGGTTGAATAACTCCTGAGGGAGTTGGAAGAGTATTGACTCTTCGGGCCATTGGGAAACGGAAGGTCCTGGTGGAGCGACTGTGCCGTCGAGGGTGCGGCTTGTGTCAGAGGGGCAGCTTCCAATCCAAAATGGTTCAAGGTTGCCTTGGGATTGATTTGCATGCAACCCAAATTCAGTTCCGAGTGTCAACATTTTGGCGTCGTTGTCGAGGATTCGAAGTTGATATCTATCCCTGGGAGAACGAATTTTTCATAGTCCTAAGGCCTGGTTGAGCAGCCATTCATAGGCAAATATTGGTTGCACATGCTCTGGCGACTCCATTAAAAGTTTCTGGTGGTGATTTCACTGGCAGGAGAACTCATAATTATAGCTTTCACGTTAGTTCACCCAATGGATGAAGGCACCTAGTCTACTGTTCTTGGCACTTTACAGGAAAGTACCATCCCTAGATGGAGCCTATGTTGTAACAAATATTGAAAATTTTCTCTACTCAGTGTTTTCATCCCAATGTGTTTAAGAATCACATCAAACTTATTTCCAAATTATCTCTAACTTGCATCAGATTGTTGAAGGCCTTGTAGGGTTTTTTGTATGTGCACTGTTTTTTCTTGTGTTGAAAATATCGGTGTTCCTCAGATAACAATGATGTTGAATTGAATAAGTCTCCAAACGTATGTGAAGTTTTTGGAATTTTAACTGGCGGATGAATGTGCTTCTCATCTCTTATTTCGAAAACCTGAAAGACGAGACTTCGGTCCAATGCACATGAGTCACTAAAGCCAAGCACAAGCACACAGCCGTTTCACTCTACGGACCTCATTGATGAGCTGTGTAACCATTTTAAAGACTCACACAGGAGGATTTTGGGGCTTCGAACAAATATAACATACAACTTTAATATAATATTTTCCTTATTGGGTATTCACCAGATTCGCAGGTGTCAGAAAAGAGAGAAGAACTTGCGGAAGCAGCCCCCAAAGGGGATGTCCAAGGTGTGCAGCTAGAGTTCTTGGATACCATTCAACACGAGGAAGCTATAGTTGAATATTAAGAATTGTGGGCTTGCACCTGGCGTTTTCAATTTACATGCGAATTTGAGGAAAAGGAGGTCAGTTTCGATACCTGCACACAAAAACAACACCACGCACACACAAAGTCCATCAACCCAATGTCCCAATGCCCATTCAAATAAAGAAGAGGAAGCTGGTACTTGCCTTCTGATTGATGGCCAAACTTGCTTGCTACAGAATGACCATGATCCATCTAAATTAGTTGCTGAGACACCATGCAATCTGCTTCGGTTCCTAGTTCCAGATGGGACACACGTGGACACTGATGCACCATATGCAGAAGTGGAAGTGATAAAAATGTGTATGCCTTTACTCTCACCCGCTGCTGGTACAATCCACTTCAAGATGACTGAGGGCCAGACAATGCAGGCTGGCGATCTCATAGCAGGGCTTGACTTAGATGATCCATCTGCTGTTAGGAAAGCGGAACCATTTCATGAAATCTTTCCTATTCTTGGTCCTCCCACTGCAGTAGCTGTAAAAGTTCATCAACGATGTCTGACCAGTACAAATGCTGCACGTATGGTCCTCGCAGGTTATGAACATGATATCAATGAAGTTGTGCAGACTTTGCTATATTGTCTAGATGATCCTTAACTCCTTTCACTACAGTGGCAAGAGTGCATGTCTATCCTTACAACTCGATTACCGAAAGATCTCAGATCTAAGATGGATGCTAAATATAAGGTGTATGAAACATCTTTTGTAACTTCTCCAAAAAATGTAGACTTTCCAGAAAAAGATTTACGGGCAACATTTGAGGCATTCATTTTGTTTTGTTCTGACAAAGAGAGGGCTTCACAATAAAGACTTGTTGAACCTCTTCTCAGTCTTGCAAATTCTTATGAGGGAGGCCGGGAAAGTCATGCTCGTATCATTGTTCAGTCACTCTTTGAGGAATATCTACATGTTGAAGATTTTTTCAGTCAAAACGCCAAGGCTGATGTGATTGAAGGTCTTAGACTTCAACATAAAAAGGATCTTCTTAAGGTGGTAGACATGGTTCTTTCTCATCAAGGAATCAAGAGGAAAAGAAAATTGATTCTACGACTAATGGAAGCTCTTGTCTACACCAATCCTGCTGCCTACAGAGAGCAGTTGATTCATGTTTCTACTCTTGGCCATATAAACTACTCAGAGTTGGCACTGAAAGCAGGCCAATTACTAGAGCAAACCAAATTGAGTGAACTTCGTACCAACATTGCTCGGAGTCTTTCAGAGCTGGAGATGTTTACCAAGGAAGGAGAGCCAACTTATACACCCCGAAGAAAAATGTTATTGATGAGAGGATGGAGGATCTGGTAAATGCACCATTAGCTGTTGAAGATGCACTTGTCGCTTTGTTTGACCACAGTGATCATACACTTCAAAGGCGCATTGTTAAAACATATGTGTGAAGACATTACCAGCCCTATCTTGTCAAGGGAAGTGTTAGAATGTAGTGGCACCGCTCTGGCCTTATTGCATTATGGCGTTTCTCATAAGAAAGCACTGCAAGCAGTAGCTTACCAACTATTCTATCTCATAATACAAAGGAATCATCCATACACCACTTGTCAAAGCTATTAGTAATGGTTTAAAGGAGCTGGCAGGGCATCTGGCAGTCACAACATTCCAAGAAGGCCAACCATTTCATATTTCTCGAAACAAAAAGAAATTTCTTTTAGATTAATTCTTGTAAACATTGAGCTATGTAACAGATTTAGAGATGCGATTAGTTAAATAGTCGTTGGGAGGAGGTTGACACCAGGAGGGAGGAGTTGGGGGTAAAATCCTCTTTGAAGAGGGGCTCTTTTTGTAAGTCAAGTCATTTTGTAAACCCAGAATGGAGCAATACAGACGATGTTTTTTGAGATTGTGAGATTCATCATGATTAATTCTTTCAGTATGTTTTCCCTTTTGTCATTATTATATTGTTTATCTCTTCCTCTTCTGTTGTGTTAAAATTTGTTTGGAATTCATTTTATATGCTCCTTACACACAGTTGATATATATGTGTTGTGTTTCTATGGTGACTGGTTAGAATTCGCTCAAGATAAGTGCTCTACATCTAGTTATCAACCTTCGTTTGTTTTCCTCTAAAGATTGTAGTGAAAATTCATCCTTGATAGATTCTTTCACTATGATGGCATTTTCTTTTCTTTTTCTGCTACCGCATCATGATTATCAATTGTTGAAAGATAGACTTACTTTGCCTCATTTTCCGCAAGTTATACTATCACCGCTATTATCTCCTTTCTTCGGTTTTCACTTGACTCCATGCCCAATGACTGTTTCCCTGGTCCAACCCAAAAATTTAAAAATCCAAACTATCATTTACCCATAAATCTACTGACCATTTCATGCTTACTGAAGATCATATTGTGACATCATCCGAAAGATCCCTCTCAGGTTGGGAGGGGCAACTTCCAATCCAAAGTGGTTTGAGGTTGCCTCAGGATTGATTTTCATGCAACCCAAATTCAGTTCCGAGTGTCAACACTATCCTTCACTTAGTAACTTGGCCTATAGGGGCATCACTTCCATAATATCACCTTTCGGTCTCATTTCCCCCTATGGTCACCCGGGATCGCCCCTTGTGTTATATTTATCCTTCACTCAAGTGAGGGGAGGGTTTATCTAAGGTGACACGAGGTATATTCTCCCACCATTATCTCCATCATGTGGATTGAGTCGATCTTTTCCCAACCTACAGTTTGTGCGATAAAAGGGTTATTCGAAGAAATATTTGATTGTGTTATAAAAGGATTGGTGCTATAAATTATATAATGAAATAAAATATTTCTTCCAATAACCCAATGTGTTAATACTCATGGTCACATCTATGCAATTCATCCCCACATTTATTTTGTAATATCACATATCTATATAATGTATCCCACCATGGTGACTTGGAAGGTCTAGCCAATGCCTCAACACATCATCCAAACTCTTCCCTATTACTTTTTTTACCATTTGGATATCTTCCTATTCAACACAAAATACAACACTAGGAATATAATCCTTTAGTTCTCTTCAATGTTGAAAAAGACGTTTTAGGCCAAACATCAATTATACATAGGAAGATCAATGGACACTTGTGTAGCACTATAGCCTTTTTGTATCCAACTACATTATGGCCTCACACATGTTTGGATTTTCTAACATCTATTTCTATAATAGTAGTGTATCTCCTAATTTTCCTTGGTTATGATCTCATAACCAGTATCACGTGACATTAAATTTTGTATGATTGTATTCTAGCATTAGATAAAATTTGTATCATCAAGGCCCTATACCTTTACCACATCTAGTGGAGTGTGAAGCTCATAATACCCATAATTCAAATATTGAATTTTCACTGAAGGAACTCTTACATCAATTCCCTTCAACATTTATGCATCATAAGCTACCAAATTCATACATGCATCATTGTCATCGACTTACTTTACATTACCTCATCCAATGGTATCTCATAGAGGGTCATAGTATTCCTTTACCAATATTTTTTTTAACATTCTACCATCCTCATTTTTTCTTGATGTGGATGGTGGTCATAAGAAATGACATCATCAACACTTTCAACTATGCTATAAACCCTTTTCTTGGATACACAATCCACTATTGGTAATATTTAACTAACATAACCTCATTGTTTCATATATAATAACATACTACTCTTAGTATATAAACATGTTATATGTATGCCCAATAATTTATACATGCACTAATGCACATCAATATGCACCAAGCATTCACTCTTAGCATCACTACCTATGCATATGCATTCCAACTTTCTTATATGAATTATGTATCACTTCTCAGTATGTACTATAGTACATATTTGTTCCACCTTCTTGCACTATATGTGGTTGTCCTTAATTCCATATGGATTCTTGTAGTCTTCCACACTCTCACTTTGTTCATCTATGCACTATCTCTTCCTATCCAAACACCTTCTAACCAAGTCTAACTTGACCATCTTGCAATCCCACTAAAAGTATCCTATTGGTATTGCAACCCCATTAGAACCTACCTCTACTTAGGGAATCCTATCCCAACTTTATCTTGCTAGAACCTTCTAGAACATTGTAATGTTGCACTTTATGTCATTCCATCTTATTTTCAAGAACTCTCCAACATAGAGATGTGTTTCTTATTGTATGATCCTTCTTAATATTTTCATTCTAGAATCACTACTCTTTTGATGTCACACCCTTGGAATCCTCTGCTATTATCTCTACTTGTCCATTGGATTTCTTCAATTTTTGGAAAAACCTCTTCACTTTATTGAGTAATTCTTTGTGATGTTCCATTTTGTCCACCCATGACTAATATTCCCTTAATGGAATGTTGTATTTCTACATTGAAACTTTTAAAGTGAATGAATCTTCATTATTCCATCGGCTAAATTCTTCACACTTGTATCGAGCTTCAACTGTGCACTTTGATAACATAAGTCGTTTTCTTGCTTTAAATTTCTTTAATCATATTTTTTGACTTATAGTTAGAGACTCTTCTAAGTCTTCATATAATAGTCCCTAGAGATTATTTGTCCATCCCTATGAATCACACATTACCTCAATAGTTCCTTATTCTTTTGCAACATGCTTTTGCAATCGTTGTTACATTTCTACCTTCAAGGTTAAGGAAACTTACCTTACCTTCCTATGTATATTAATTTCATTCTTGACATGATGAATGCATGTTTTTATTTATAATCCTTCTTGATTTTTATTTGCAAGTCATTCAAACTCTGTAATAGCTAGGTATTGATTTGGTTTTTCTCTTTCTAGGCTCTTATCTAACCTTTCATTATCTTCTCTATATCTCTTACTCTTTCCATGATTACTTGGATATACATAGTAACAAACTACACTAGTTTTGATCCTTACATCTCTTTTCTTCATGATCACGCCCTAGAATTATATTCTCTGATAGATCCATGCAATCTTGACTTATGGCATATGATCATCTAGTTAATAATCCATTCACATAACACTTTCTTATTGAGTATTCCCCTATTAATTTCTAGGTTATTACACTTCCAAATGTTCCTTCATATAATTAGAAATGTACCTTACTAAATTATATATGAATCCTTCCCGACTCAATACTCCGATTTGGTATGCACCTCTATCATTTGAAATTATTTTCCAAAATTAAAACTATTTTGGAAATATTTCATTTTAAACATTTGCACTATTCTTGATCCAAATGTAATTTCTTCTACAACTTGTTGAAGCTACCAAATGCTTCCTTTAAATTTCATTATAGGTAATGTTTTTTAATGTTCTTCATCTCTCTCGTTTTTTTTAATATTCTTCATCTTTCTCATTTTCTTTATTTCTGCATTATTTCACGCCATCTTTATCTTATTATCACACCAAATAATTTTGTCACATCGATATATCACATGACCAAATTTTATCCATTGTGACAAATAAATTTTGGCATGGTGTGTAACGCCCTGTTTCCCCCAGATTGTAAATATAACTGAACTAGCCAAAGGACTATGGCAAAACTCATAAGTATGAATATGTGATGTAAATGATAGATTTAATATTATTGAATTTATTGCAGAACTGCTGAGAGGGGATGTGCGGAAAAGAGACCACGATGGTGGTGGAGGGCACCTTGAAAAAGGGGTGTTAACCTCCACCAAGAATGGAATACCGTATTTGGACTCCACTGGCCCGGAGAACCAAAAGCGGCTCGCTAGCCCTGAAATAAATGCCTTGCAGGCTGGTAGGTTGATGGATTGATGAGGGATGGGGAGGTGAACCGCCTATCCGTAGAGCCATCATGACTGACAGCGTGAGGGTAATTGTGCCACATGCAACCTCGCAAGATGATAAGGCGTATGGCTGGAACGATTGACGGGGGACGCGAGGGGAACTCTGGCAATCTCTACGCAGAGTGAGTGATCGCAGGGAGGAAGGATTGAAACCTTTGATCCTGGACACTGGAATACAGGAAGACGCAAGTCTCAGGAAATCGCGGTCTCAGCTCGGGGGTGGCTAGTGGTAAATCCATTTGGAGTCACTACGCCTACGGTTGGGTGGAAACGAGCACCCCTCTCAGCAGTCGCTTCCATTGCTGAACCTACTTCTGATAAGTGTTTTTCCTATATTGCATCTTGAATTTATATGCTGACATATATGATCATAGACTGGTGGAATTGTATATGTTTTTCTGTATATGAATGTCTGTGTAGTAATTGAGGATAAGGAGTAGATATTAGCTCATAGAACTGTAAAACTGTAAAGGATTGCAGCATGAGAGTGTTCGCGTAATGCTTGATATGAATAAGTTGATATATGCTTATCACCGAGAATAACATGCACGGTGTACGTTGATAAAATTAAGCCAATCATGCCCAGCCCTTTTCGGGAAGTTGTCTTCTTTTATCCGCTTACGGAAAAGCCCTGGTAAGGATCTCTTCACAGAGATTTCCGCCTTGGAAAGGCTCACCAAGACCCAAAGGAATGAATCTAGACCGTTAAGATCTCGGCCCAACCACCCGTCAGCCGTTGGATCCGGAGAAACTGCGCAGGGGTTAGCGCAGGGTTAGGCGCGTGAGGAAGTGACCTGAGCCATCAGATCCGGAGTAGAATTCCCGCAAATCGTTGGATCGGGAAGAGTTGCACGGAGTATAGCCTCTAGAAGGGAAGCGTGTAGGAGAAGTGATCTGAACCGTCAGATCTTAGATCATAGTTCCGACAGCCATCATATTTGAGAAGTGGCATCGGAGTTAAACCCTAGTGTGCAGAGAAAGAGTCCTAGTCGTTGATCTCGGCAGGACACGTGTCGGCGTCCTGGAAGGCATCGGGACCTCACCCCTCGGAGATTTTAGGAGTGTAGAACCGTTGCAATGGGAAGTCGTGAGTCACGGATTCCCGATAGGATCTGAACCACCCAAACAGTAGGGACACGTGGCTGAGGATCCCGGAGAGTCGGAGCTCGGCATATTGGGAATCGGCGTATCGGGGATTTCGAATGCATAGAGTTCTTGCCACTCGGAATCACGATCCTCGATTTACCGATGAGATCTGAGCTGTCCGTTCACACGGGACAGGTGTCAGAGATCGGACGAAAGTCAGGGTTCGGCATTTCAGAGTTTTCGAATACAAAGAACTCTTACCATAAGGAATCGCGATCCGCGAAACCCCGATGAGTGGGAGCTAGCTGTCGGCACAGTAGGGGAAAAGGACATGTGTCAATGCTTTGAGGAGCCATCAGGATTTTGGAGGCATCGGGGTTTTATAAGTCGAAAGAACCGAGACCTCTTAAGCCTCGAAAACTCCAATAGAGAACCTCAGCCATTGATCTCAGCCAGAACACGTGGAAAGAGATCCCGAAGAGTCGGGAATTGGGGCCACTCAAGTCTCGAAACAACGATAAGATCTGGACCGTCCATCGGAAGGACAGGTGTTAGAAGATCAAGCGCCATCGGCGTTTGACACATCAGGAAATCAGAATTTCCAAGGACAAGAGACCCGGGGCAGGATAAGTCGCGATATCCCTAGAAAAGGATCTCAACCGTAGATCTTGGTGGGACGCGTGGCAGGAGATCTGGGCGAGTCGTCATTTGGAGCATCGGGTTTTCCAAAAGCGAGGAACTCTTGCATATGGAAATCGCGATCTGCGATTTCCCGACGCAATCGTAACCATTAGCCTGAAGGACGCATGTCCAAAGATCCTGTAGAGATTGGGGTTCGGCATTTCGGGACTCTCTGTGACGAGAAACTCACGACAGGAGAAGTCGCGAAATCCCGAAATGCGACGGCCCCATAGTCATAGCATTCCAGTGGAGGACAGGTGTCACTCCATGCCATCATAGGGAGTGGGGGGGCCATGGATGCCAGAGCAAGGGACAGGTGTCGGAAGGCCAAGCTTGGCCGTAAGTCAACGTCAAGTGGCTTTGGGGATCAGAGGTTCGGAATTTATGAAGGCCCGTGCATCGCGGCATTATAAACCCCGAAACCCCGATGAGTAGCCATAAGGCTGTGGACATATGGTAGCAGGTCCTGCGGATTCGGGAGCTGAACCAAGAGAACAAATGTGAGGGAGAGCGTGTCAGAATTCGGGGAATCGCGAGTCTTGAGGGTGAACGAATCTTGACACTAGAAACCCCGAATTCCCGATATAGAACCGGGGATTGGTATTTCGCTAATGCGAGTTTAGGAAGATTTTTCATGTATGGGAGATTAATTTCCCAAAATTTTTAAAAATATGATAGTGGGTGTGTTACATGGTGATATATTGCATGGCCAAATTTTATCCATTGCACCAAATAAATTATGGCACGAAGATATACCACATCCCATAACTTTACCTCTTGCAACATCTTTATCGCTCCTCAAAAATTGATTTATCACGCGAGATACATTTTCACCATGTGATGTATCACATTCCACAATTTTAATCCATAGGACATCTTTATTGCACTTCATAAATTTATTTAATGTGATGTATCACACTTAATTTTTTTTCGTTCAAGACATTGCATCACAATTTTTTATCTTTTTTATTTCTTCAATTTTTTTTCTAAGTCCTGTTGACGGACGAAAATGATTGCTCATCAACTGGAAGAGTGAATCCGGTCCGTGGTTGTCTAATTAACCCAAGCCGTTTGGATTGACTCACTCTGACAAGTTTAATGGCTCCATTGGCCAATCTAAAGTCCTCAGAGAAACAAATAAATAAATAAAAGAAACAAAATAACTCACTAATTACTAATCATTGTTATATATATATGCACACATAAATATACAACTTATTTTAAATAATATTTACACACATAACTATTCGTCTATTTTATATGCATTTTATACAATTCATGAGTTTTAATATGAACTCACTAAAATCAATGTAAAAAATGGCTCCTTTGATGAAAGTAGATAAAGAAAGAAAAATGAACTATTTCTTTTTTGGTTTATTTTTATCTCTTTCATCAAAGGAGCCATTTTTACATTGATTTTAGTGAGTTGAGATTAAAACTCATGAATTGTATAAAATGCATATAAGTTAGACGAATAGTTATGCGTGTAAATATTATTTAAAATAAGTTGTATATTTATGTGTGCATATATATAACAACAATTAGTAATTAGTGAGTTTTTTTGTTTCTTTTATTTATTTATCTGTTTCTCTTAGGACTTTAGATTAGCCAACGGATCCATTAAACCCGTAAGAGTGAGTCGATCCAAACAGCTTGGGTTAATTAGACAACCCTGGACTAGATTCACTCTTCCATTTGATGAGCAGTCATTTTCTCCCGTCAACAAATGGCGCTAGAAGGAGGGCCTGAGCACTATTGATGGCACGTGGAGGTCGCAAGACTCCTCCCCCACCTACCCTCTCACCTACAGTAACAAGAAGTCATTCTTACGAAAACATTATCTCTCAAACAACAACCACATCAAACGACAATCCACGGATTACCGTTGAACCAGTAACACCAAACACCCCAGGGGCCGGCGTACAAGAAATTGTTCGTTAATCTCTTCTAAGGACCCACAGTTCTTTGGCCTGTATCAGACAACTAGGTCGACCATTAAATCAACCATTAGACTTATCTAATATTAGGGAGCAACTAGAATGTACTAGTCTTACCTTAAACCCTATAGATCCATATCACATGCTCACCCCTGCAGTTAGAGGATCTGGTATCCCACCATCACCACCCCCTTCATCTCCTTCTTCTTCAGGAGAAGAATGATTAGAGAAAGATAGTTCTTCATCTCAGCCTTCAACACCACCCATGCCTATGGCAAATCCAAATAATCCCACCAGACCTTGGCTCGATCAAGATGCAGTGGCCATACCTAGACCCCAACATCCTTTGCCTAAACATCTAGAGAAATGGATCCCTAAATTCGATCTAGATTCCAAGTAGATCGCTGAGGATCATATTAAAAAATTCATGCTAGCCATTAGACTCTGAAGCGTAGAACATGAAGACGTAGTATGTAGAATTTTTCCATACACATTTTAAGGCAATGCCTCTACCTGGTACTTTACCCAACAACCCCACACCATTGTATCTTGGGATAGATTCGAATCTTGTTTCCTTGAGAAATTCAGACATGACAAATCTCCCAAAATTTTAGTCATGGAACTCTCTATTTTAAAGATGAACCCCAAGGAAAAATTAAAAGACTTTATTCAAAGGTTTCTAACATTAAAGAATCGAATCCCCACGGATTCAATGCCTGCTGAAAATCTTATCGTCGCATACTACATGAAATACCTACACCAAAACATAGCAATCTGGGTCAAAAGGTATAAGAAAACAACATTATTGGAAGCCTTCGAGGAGGCAAGCCAAATTGAAAACGATATCCTCAGCCTAAAGGACAATATATGTAACGAAGCAACGATTACCTCATCTTCCAAGAATAAAATAGAAATTCTTCCTAGACCTCCCCAGAACAAAACTCAATCAGATGGTTCAGATCTAGAAAGTTTACACAAGTTCATTCAGAAGTTGTCAAATCAAGTTATATATCTAAGGAGATCAACCGAAGAAGCTTCTACAAGAAAAGGGCCTTACAAACCCCCTTTTAGAAAGCCTTTTCCCACAAACCAACCTGACTCAAATTCTGAAGGCCTAAATCTGGAAAGCTTATAGTTTTATATCTAGACAATTCTGGAAGCACATGATAACTTAGTTCCTCCCAAGATTCCTAAAGATGTGGTTGAACAAGAAATAGTGGAAGAGGACGAATCCTCTCCCAACATTTTCGAGCATTTTTTGGATAGTATCTTTCAAGCCAATTTCAAAATAGTGCATCCTTACAATACCAGAAGTAAAACAACAAATAAATCCTCTTCTAAAATTGGGACTAATGCACCTCAAAAACAGTCTAAACCAATTGAAACTAAACAGAATTCAACAACTCCAATTTTAGAGTATGATTTGATTAAGGATCTAAAAAAACTTAGAGCTAATATTTTTGTTTATGAATTATTGAAATTTCCATTTCTTATGCAAAAGATGTTGGAGAATATTGCAGAAAACAACAAAAACAACAATCTAGACAGCAACAGATTTGTAGAAAACAACCTGAAAACACCTCAAAAGGTCTCCATTAAAACGACACTAGAGTCCTCTGATAAAAGAGACCTTGCTGTCAAAAGCGTAACAAATGTAGATAAAATAGTTCCAGTGGCTGCGACTAAGAAACAATAAACTTATGTTGTTAATACTCGCAGAAATGTCCCACCCTTTTTGTTGACTTTTGAAATTTTCAATAGGAATGTACATAATTGTATGGTAGATTCAGGTGCATCATCAAACGTAATGCCTTAGTCTGTCTGCCAAAAGATCAATGTTGAAGTTCAACCTTCCAGTCTGAAAATTATTCAGCTTGATCGGACCAATGTTAAAGTAATAGGTGAATTAAAAAACGTACTTATCAGATTATCATCTAATCCTAAAGTTCATCAGATTATTGATATTATTGTCGTTGATATCCCTGAAGTATATGGCTTATTTTTAAGTAGGGATTGGTCCGAACAGCTACAAGGTTATTTTGCGACAGATTGGTCTCACTTGTGGCTGCTAGAAAATGGAAAGCCTAACAAAATCAAGATCAATCATGAGCGTTATCTCAATCTTACTGTAGCTGATTTAAATGATCCTAATGAACCACTCACTACTTCTGCCAATTCACCTGAAGTGCATGGAATAAACACTTTTTTTGGCAATTTCATGGCTGAAACCTCGACCATTACTGACCCGAAACAATAGTTTGAACTCATGACATGTACATAGTCAACAGTCCTCTCTAGGGTGTCATATACAACTGATCAAAATCATATCTGGTCTCTTTACTTCGATGGATCTAAGTCTAAGGAAGGAGCTGGTGTAGGATGTGTGCTCATTGGTACAGCAGGTAACAAAACTTTGATCGCTTGTCGGTTAGAATTTGAATGCAAAAATAATACGGCCTAATACGAGGCAGTCCTGCAAGGTCTCAGAAAGGCACTCGATTTGAGAGTTCATAATTTAATAGTATTTGGTGATTTAGAAATTGTGGTTAGACAAGTAAGAAATTCTATTCATTGCCTATCTCCACACCTAAAAAGATATCAAACTAAGGTATGGAATTTAATGAACAAATTTTCTCCGTTTAACATTAATTCTATTCCGATAGTGAATAATTCTGAGGTTGATTTGTTAGATAATGTCGCCTTTAAACTTTTTCCTGTAGAAGGCCTTTCTCGAAATGCATTTTCTGTCGAGTTTTTGTTCAGACCATCTGTCTCGGACAACATCACTAATTGGAGAGTTTTCGATGACGATCAACAGATCATCATTTTTTTGTACATGGAAGATACTTTCCAAGGTGCGGTTATTGATGAAGGTACCCATGATGAAGACCTTCACAATTTTACAATAATATCGGACCCAAGATCTCCAGAATCAACATCAGATCTGGTAAATTCTATCCCAAAATCTGTGGTAAGATTAGAAAACTTTTATGATTTCCATGATAAATTCAGAAAATCAGTGAATTGTAAAATGAATAGTTCTTCTTTGACCCATGAAAAGGTGAACCTAGGAACTAAAGATAACCCACAATGCATCAATTTGGGAATGGGATGTTCTGAGCAAGAAAAGTCATCATTTATTAAGTTGTTTAAGGAATTTAAGGATGTCTTTTCTTGAACATACGACGATCTAAAAACCTTTGATCCTAACATCATACAACACATTATTCCCATGAAACCCCAAACTCAACCTTTTCAACAAAAGTTAAGAAAGATGCACCCAAAAATTGAACCAACGGTCAAGAAAGAACTAAACAAACTTTTGAATGCTAAGATAATCTTCTCGGTAAGACATACATAGTGGGTCTCTAATCTTGTCCCTGTAAGGAAGAAAAGTGGTGAAATTCGACTATGTGTCGATTTCCGAAATTTAAACCCAGCATCTGATAAAGACGACTATATTGTTCCTCCCATGGAACAGATTCTCCAACAGGTATCCAGTTCTGAAAGATTATCACTGCTGGATGGTTTTTCAGAGCATAACCAAGTCCTTACGTCTCCCCTAGACCAGATGAAAACCACTTTCCATACTCCATGGGGTACTTATGCTTATAGAAAGATTCCCTTCGGTGTTATAAATGTTGGTGCCACATTTCAGAGAGCGATCGATATCGATTTCCGCAATCTTACCAATCAATTTGTAGTATTCAATCTAGATGATGTTACTGTCTTTTCAAAAAATAAAGGAGATGATTTAGCTCATCTAAGATCTGTTCTACAACGATGTCATAAATACAGCATCTCTTTAAATCCCAAAAAATCTATCTTTGTAGTAGAACAAGGCAAGTTGCTCAAATTCATTGTATCCAATGAAGGGATGGTCATTGACCCTGAAAGGACTCAAGTCATTTCAAACCCCCCCCCTTTTTTATTAAGTTCTGTAATGGCCTGNAAAATTCCATGCAATCTTTCTTAGGTCAGATTAATGTTGTTAGAAGATTTGTCCCTAGCTTTTCGAAAATGGTCAGGCCATTACAGAACTTAATAAAAAAGGGTGTACAGTACCATTGGGGACCTCTAGAAATTCAATATTTTGACTCAATAAAAAAGGCTATAGTAGACGCTCCATCCCTAATGAGCCCTGACTTTTCGTGAGATTTCACTCTCTACACATTTGCCTCTGATTGGTCTTATGTCATTGTCCTAACACAAAAGAATGTTGAAAACAATGAAGTTCCTATTGCCTTTATGAGCTCAGCCTTTAAGGGAGCAGTACTTAATTACCCAACAGTAGATCAATATGCTTATGCTTTTTTTAAAGCATTAAAACACTTTCAATCTTATCTACTGAAATCTAGGATGAAAATCATTGTCCCTTACCCTCCTGTCAGAAATTTGTTAGTACAGAAAGAACTGGGTGAAAAAAGGGCAAACTGGGTCACATCCTTACAAGAATATGACCTCAAAATCACTCCAGCACAAATTGTTAGAGACCAAGGTTTATGTAAATTGGTCATTGATTTAGCTGTAGAACAAAAGAATAAAATTGATATGTTAATTCAAGATCAACATAATCAAAATCAAATCTGTTGTGTACAAAATCCTACTAGTTCTTGGTACGATGACATCAAATTTTATCTAATTCATAGATCAGATCCCGGTCACCTTGATCCAAAAAAGAGGGGAGTATTGAGATTAAAATCTAATTCTTTTTAGCTGGTGAATGGTGTATTGTTTTGCCAAAATTTCGATGGAACACTTATGCTTTGTGTAGATAAAGATGAAGCAGATAAAGTCTTATTGGAATTACATGCAGGGGAAGCCGGTGGGCATTTTGGTGGAGACACCACTACCCACAAAGTATTAAGGGCTGGGTATTATTGGCCTACTCTTTTCAAAGATGCCCATGTGTTATGCCGCAAGTGTGTAATATGTCAAAAGGCTTCTGGACAAGTACATAAGTCATAATTCCCGCTGCAAACTGTCTCGGTAGATTTCCCTTTTCAACAATGGGGCCTTGACATTATAGGCCCAATTAACCCCACCTCCTCGCAGTAGCATAAATACATCATAACAATGATAGACTATTTCACCAAATGGTCTGAGGCTGCACCATTAAAAGTGGTAAACACTAGCCAAGTAATATCTTTTCTGAATTTGAACATAATCACTTGTTTCGGTATTCCCGAATGCCTAGTGTTAGATAATGCTTCCTATTTCTCATCTCTCGAAATGAATGTCTTTGCTTTAGAAAAAGGAATAAAATTAAAGTATTCTGCCAGCTATTACCCCCAAGGCAATGGTTTGGCGGAATCAACCAATAAAAACTTGCTAAAGATCATCAAAAGAACGGTCTCCGAAAATCACAAAAACTAGCATAATGCACTATTTAATGCAATCTGGGATGATAGGGTAACACCAAAAATTGTTGTTAGTAATTCCCCCTTTTTTCTCGTTTACGGTAGGGAAGCAATTTTTCCACCGCATGTTCTTCTTCCATCTCTCCAGTTATCATAGAAGGTCCAAGAAGAAGACTGTCCTCCTTTTGAAAGTTGGATTAATGCTTTGTTGAAGTTAGATGAAGTAAGGACTCAAGCAAAATAAAAATTGGATCAACATCAACTTATTGTCAAAATATGGTTCGATTCCAATTCTTCCTCAGACATGAATTTTGAGGTAGGTGATCTTGTCCTTAAGTGGGACAAACCTCATGAGGGGAAAGGAAAACATACTAAGTTCCAAAACCTGTGGTTGGGACCATTCTTAATTGTTGAAAAACTAGGTCCCAGTTCTTTCCGCCTACAGAATTTAGAGGGACAGCCAGACACCTTCCCAGTGAATAGCCAAGCTCTCAAAAGGTATTTTACCTAACAACTCTCCAATACACCTTGTGTACATATTTTTCTTTTTTGATTTCTTCACTTTCCATTTTTCTTTGTTGGTTTGTTTTTGTTTATTGGTCCTTTTGAGTCAAACATGCCGGTATTACAGTCTAGCTAAGAAAAAGAGAATAGAATGCTTCATCTCAAAACAACTTTCAAAGGCTGTCAGAGCATCCATTGCTGTCTTTCTCTGAAATTGTAGGCTAGTTAAAGATGATATTTTGTTTAAAAGTCGATTTCTTGTTTTCAATTTGCACTTGAAAGTATTCACAATTATCTTTAAAAGATCTTTACACTGTCCCTACTTTTTAAGAAAGAAACTCAATGATGTCTCCATGTCCTCAAAAATTAGTTTTATTAATGAACTATTTTTCAGATCTTGATGAAGTTTAGCAAGAAAAATTTAAAGGCCTGGGAAATATTAAGTTATGTCAAAACTTGAATTTTCAACGTCACCCCGCTCTGTTGAATATCTTTAAAACTATATCATATTGTGAATAATTTCTCAGAGAGCTATGGGAAGTGTTTGTAAGCCCACTGGGACACTGAACAGGTCTACTGGTAGCAGGTAAATGCATGCATGACGCCAAGAAAACTTCGTCAGGGTACTGAACAGGTCCGCTGACAGCGAAGCAATGTTAGGTAAAAGAACATTCTCAGGTATGAATCTTGTTTTTGGCCATAAGAATCCTTCGTTCTGATTTGAAATTTATTGGATAGGATACAGACATCAGAGTGGGTTAACTGACATCTCTATCGAGGCTATGAACGCCTGCTGACAATAGTGGCCCTGTCAACAGTATTGGAGACATTAACTTAAATGTTGTGGCTTTATTTTGTGAAGTCTGCCACCTGATTTTGTTCTTTTTAACGAAAGATATCTTAAACTAGACTGCGTCATGATTATTAAAGATGTTCAAATAACCTTTCAGTTATTCTTTGATTTGAAGTCTTTCAGATTTCTCTAACCTGAACTTGTTCGTATTACAGAGATACTTGCTTCTCCCAACATGTCGCCATTGTTCGCAGCCCAACATATTTTAAACTTTTTATATCAATTAAATGATCTATGTAGCTGCCTAACTAGGGGTCATACATTTTTCTGTTCTTCATAAGCATTTTTCAAAATGAAAATTGTAAGTTGTCTCTTTTCCCTATTATTTTTTCATGCTTCGTCATGACTAAAAGCATGAAAACGAAGCATGAAAACTTATCACTGTGTTATCATTCTATCCGAAAAATTTACGAAAGGAAAAATGTCTCTATAGTTTATTAATGAATCCTTGTTCCTTTCTATGAAGACTATTATCTTTGTTTTGATTCCTTGAATACCAAACATGCTTGGGGATTGTAAGTTATATCAATAAAAGATTTTTTTGATTTAAGCATTGATATGTTTTTTTGTGTGATTCTTGGTCATATGTTTTCTCATCCCTAGGCTTTGATTTAAAAGTTTTAATCTACCAAACCTTATGATCGAACCCACTATGTTGTGAACTTATTATCATTTTAATGCTCTGGTCATGGTTGTACTTTATGAGAGGTGGCAATACGATTACAGTCAAATCATCATTTCAAGACTTGGTCTCAGGCTCTGTGACACCCCTTGCACTCATTTCAAATGAATTATTGTCTTTTCATTATGTATTTTCTCCCCATATGCTATAGGTTGTTGGTGTTTCTCAGGCTCGGGGTATGGCTCTGGTCTATTCTCACAAACCCTCCCTACGCGCTGTGTTGGATTGATTGCCTGTTTGATTCAATATGGCTCCTGTTGTTAGATTCAAACCTAATGGCACTCAAACTTTGCTCTTATATGATGATGCCAGAGAGGATATTGAGAGCAATGGTTGGCTTGTTTTCCTTAGAAAATTCCAGGGTTTCAATCTACAAACTGCTCATGAATTCTATCTCTCCTTCGATGGGTGTATAACTAAGGTGGGTGATGTTCAACTTGAGGTTACAGAGGATTTCTTGAGCCAAGCTACAAGACTCCCTGTGAGCGGTCAAAGGTGGTTCAAAAATGCAAAAGTAGAAGAGGTTCCTTGGAGCCTTCTCGTTACATCTCGGAAGATAAAAGGATGTGACAAAGGTATTCCCATTTCCTTACTGAAAGCTCGATGGCATGGTCTGCGTGTTGTGTTGAAACAATTTTTCACCTGTGAAGGACATTTTGGTCTTGCGTTTCTTTATCATCTGTGTCTGCTCATGATTTTCATGGGGTTTCCTTAAAACATGCCATATTATTTATTGAAGAGCCTTTACAAAATGGGCAAAAGGTATAGAAAGAAACGATCAGAATCAAGCCTCTTCCATCACGGCTTGATAAAAAATTTACTTGCACATCAATTAGAGTTTCAGAATGATAATTGGGATTTGTTTTTAATCAAAAATAGTTTCTCTAACCCCAATGTTGAAGAGACCGACAAGTCTATGATTGAAGAAACCATAATCTACCCTACAACACCCCTGTCACCTACCCAGGCCTGTCTCTCACTCCCCTATAGAAAACCCTTAATTGATCCAAAGGTTATTGAGCAGGTCCATGAGCAAGTTACATGGACTAACAAATCTGTTAAATTTTCAAACAAACCTACAGGTAAGACGTCTAAAGACCATGTTGATTTGAATTTTAAAAATAAGAGAGCTGGAAGGTTAATTTCGAGGAGGCTCCGTAAAAATTTGAACCCTCATGCAAACTCGAACAATATGATTGAGGTCCATGAGAGTTTGGACTCTGAAATCGATAGGTTCCTCGCTGGAGAAGACCCCCTTTCGTTCCAACCACACCTCGAACGACCTTACAACTTTGTGGACAATCTACCTCCCTGTTTGAAACATAATGTAGAGTTTCCTGGTATTAAATTGGGTAATGAATCTACAATTCATGTTGAAGATGCTCCGGTTCACAATCGTGGTTATTCCCAAGAGACCGTCGCACAATCGAAGTGTGAAGTTTGCCTATTTTGGATTGATAAATATTAAACTGATATACCTATCCTACAGTCATAGGTTAAGGTTCTCACTGATTAGATTGATGCCTTAGCAAATAAAAACCATAGGCTCGAGTCTCTCTTTCAAGGAAAAGGGAAACGTATGAAGACTACAGGGAATGTAACATTTAAAAACATTGAGGCTGCAACAACAATAGTGAGTTCTAATATCATATGATATGATTTGATTTACAGTTATAGGTATGATTCATTTTATCTTAAAATAGTGTTATTTACTAAATAAATTAGATTGTTTTATTCATTCAATAAATTGGATTTCATTTACTAAAATAACTAGCTACAGAATCACAAGTTCTGTAGCCAGTTATGTTAATTCGAAATTTGCAAATTAACGGTTAAATATGTATCTAAATCTCTCTTTTTTCCTTTTCTTTTCGGGATATTCAGGAGTTCATGGTTACCAATCGATCTAAAAGCATCTTTGAGACTTGCTAGCCATATCTATGATGTATTTTTATACAAATAGAAATGAACTTTTTTGAGCTTTAATGGATTTAGTATGATCTAGGTGGTTATATCCCCCCTAATATTTTTAAAATCAATATCTGATCTCAGAAGAGGAAACAATTACCTTTCTAAAGGCTTTAAAAACCCAATTTTTTTGTAATGAGGAAATCTTGGCCTAGGGCTAGTTGTGGACAGCTTATACTCGAATTTGGACATAACATATTTTTACATTTCTGCTTTAGCTATTTGTAAATATTGTTGTTGTCCATGATTTGTTTATATTGACAATTTGATGACTGTTGATAGCTTTCGTCTTCACAGATTATTATTTCGTTAAGATAATTTCTTTCATAGAGTTCACAATTTTATGCTTTGGTTATATGAAAATAGGGAATGATCATTTAATTCGAATGATGAGGTTTACCTTAATTTTGTTGAGTGATTAAAAGTAGGTCATTACTGTTGGATTTATCTTATGTGTAATTACTTGCAGTCTTATATATCACAGTTATTATTATGCATCCTATCATTTTATTATTTAAATACAGTGGTCAATATACTGTTTGGTGTTTATTCCAAACAGCGTGAAGGTGCACTCCAGATTTGTCTCATGGACAGAATGGATATACGATTCTTGATCATACAAACATTGGATGCATCCTGTTAAGGTGATAAATAGGTTAGTCTGTTACTGTTATTTGCTTGTTTAATATAGAAACTCTTACATATGGTTTGGTTTTCACAGTTTACATATTTTGTTTCAATAGTAGTTTGATTTTGATTTTATAGATGCAATAGAGATAAAAACAAACCAAAAAGAAATAGTTCATTTTGCTTTCTTTATCTACTTTCATCAAAGGAGCCATTTTTACATTGATTTTAGTGAGTTCAGATTAAAACTCATGAATTGTATAAAATGCATATAAATTAGACGAATAGTTCTGTGTGTAAATATTATTTAAAATAAGTTGTATATTTATGTGTGCATATATATAATAGTGATTAGTAATTAGTGAGTTATTTCTTTTCTTTTATTTATTTATTTGTTTCTCTTAGGACTTTAGATTGGCCAACGGAGCCATTAAACCCATCAGAGTGAGTCAATCCAAACGGCTTGGGTTAATTAGACAACCCCAGACTGGATTCACTCTATTAGTTGACGAGCAGTCATTTTCACCCGTCAACAAGTCCTTCTAGCCATCCTTCCTTATATTTTGCACTTCCAAATTTTTTTTCTTTGTGATGCATTGCATCGTAAACTTTTATAGTCCAATATGTTGCACCCTTTGAACTTTTCTTTACTACCTCTGTTGAAACTTTCTTATTGTGTGTTTTATTGCAACAATTTTGTTTTGGTGTGATACATCACACTGGAATAAAATTTTAATTTGTGTGATATGCAATCCTTCTCAAAAAAATTCAAAAAACTTTTCGAAGTCTTGAGTCCACTTCCTGCCAATAATATTATGTTGCATGAAAATTATTCTCATGATATATATGTTATATCATATGAAAACTATTTTCGAGTGATGTACGCTATATTGCATGAAAAATATTTGCATGTAACACATTGAAATTTCTCCGAAAGAGCCAAGTCTTGAAGCCCTTCTCAAAAGAAGGAAGATTTTTTCTCAGGTGGCATGTCACAAATTACAAATAATTGATGTGAAACAATGTAGATGGACAATCTTTTGGAAACATTCTTTTTTGGGACACATTGTATCACACATATAAATTGCTCACATGATACACAAAAATTCCTTCAACTTTGCTAAGTCTCAAGTCTTCTTCTTGATGATGAGGCTATGTCACATGAAAATTATTTTTACCCAGCATACACTATATTGCACGAATAATATTATCATGTGATACATAGAAACTTTCCAAATAAAATATAAGTCTTGTGGGTGTATTGCACAACCAGAAATGTTGGAATCCTTTGCGATGTATCTTACCAAAATCATTTTGGTGCAATACATTGCATCACAACAAAATTATTTTTGTTTGATACACAAAACTCTTCATTTTTCCAAGAAATTTTTTAATTCTTTAACCCATTTCCTAGGCTAGAACATTGTATCACACAAAAATAATTTCATGCGATATAAACTATATCGCATGAAAAATATTTTCATGTGATACACACACAAATTTAGCCTTATTCTCAACACATTCATTTTTCCAAAATTTGAACTTGTGATTGTTGTGGAACCCATGGAGTCAACCTTTGAGTTCATTTTGACCTCTTAGTTTCCAAGTAGACTCTCAAAGTAGAAAACCCCATTACAAAAACCAAAATTTGGGGACCTCGACCTTGGTTTTTTAGGCTAGAAAAATTCAACTTTTCCCCAACTTCCAAATAGAATGAAACTTTGTTGTTCTGTAGAAAACCCATTTTTACACAATATTTTTTCACAATTGACGATGTTCACTTATCCTCTATCATCCACAACATAAAATCCTTTATTGTTGAGGAAGAATATTTCGTTCGAACAGGTAAAAAGGGTCATTAAAGCCCTATTTCAAGAGAGTGTTGCGTGTTGCACCATTGCAGCATGTGACACCCTTAGTTGTCGCATGTTGCACCACTGTAAGGTGTGAAAATGTATTATTTTTATATACTATAGGGTGCGACATTGTCTAAAAGAGGAGAAAATGATGAAATTCATGAAGTTTCTATAAGATAAGGTTCGGATATGAGGTGTCCTCTGATCCATTTGGATCTCACCCATACTCCTAATTTTGGGAGATCCTAACCTCTCATCATAACCTCATTTTCAATCTATAAAAAGGACCTTCTCTCATAATGAAAGGCTAATAGTTAATTGAGAATAATGGTTGATATATTTTTTCTTCTAGTTTGTGATTATAACATTGCCAACATTTCTTTGGCCTTGAGAGATTCAATCTAAGAGAAAGTAGTCAGTTGATGTTTATGGATCTCATGGATGCATTGTGGGTATTAGAGCAATGAACTTGTTCTAAGGATCTTAACTACACCAAGGCATTGGTTATAACTCTTCCACTATTTATCAATATAGTAACATATTCACTTTTGTGTAAAGATTGTTAATTATCTTTATTACATTTCTCCTTCGTAATTTGTATAGATTTATCAAAATATTATGGTTTGTTTCATTCGTTAGTTTGCGTCCTTATGAAGGTTTCCATCCCGAGGATTTGGATGAAGTTGGAAGCTACAATTAGCAAGGATGACCTTCAGTCAGAAGTTAAGAGTCTAGTCTTTACTCATCAATATTTTGTTTGTATGACTCTAAGGAAAGAAACATGTTATGTGTTGTTTTGTTGGTGTAGACCCCCGAACCCTCGGATCGAGGTCCGTGCAGGATCGATCTAAATCTGTGCTTAGAGTCTATTTGATTCTTTGATTTCCCCTTGGGAAATATCTCATACACTCACGGTGTATCCACAGGTCCTTTGTAAAACTCGCCCTATGTAGACTGAACCAAGGCGTGAGCCTTATTCTTGTATATGACTATGATTTGGTCTTTTCACAGACGTCCCTCATTTCTCAGAAGTTCATGAGTTTGGGCATTGAACTCTCATGCTTCTCTTCTACGAAACCCTGAGATGCGATAGTCAGTGGTGGTTTGACTTTCCTTTCACCCTTTTCGCAACCTGCAATCTCACGAATTGGAGTGTAGACCCTTTGTGCTTCCCCTTTGAGAAATCTGAGATGTGATAGGGTAACTATGGTTGACCCCTCGATGCACAAATACACGCCACTTGTCACCCTTGCAGTCCCCACCTGATAAATGTTCCACGCATTCACACGAGCTCTCGACTCTTCACCACTTGGCAACTCCTGCACTATTCCTCTACCCCTTCAAAGATCTGAACCCTGAAATGAGATTTCATGGGAGATCCAACGGCCCTCATTGGATTGAATCTATCGACCCTACTTCTCCTAAGCTTATAATTATAAAAGAACTTGCTTTAACTCCCCTTGCTCCTTTACAAGAAATAACGATTCTTGGGTCTTCGGTACTTCTCCACGGAGAATTCCAACCGTTCAATTTCTTCCACCAGCACCTCCATGAAATGAATCAATTTTCCTTCGCCGAAATTTATCCTCCTGCAAAACGACTTTACTTTACTTCCCTTTGATTAATTCAAAGGCACTAACCCTCCTGAGATTTCTTTGCAAACTCAAGTCTCCAAAAGGACTCATGTGTGCACTCATTTTGGAAATCCTTCAAATACTTCTAAGTGTTTGATTCTCCTGACTCTGTGCACCTTTTCCAACAATAGTCCTTCAACTCTCCGCTATGGTTGAAAAATTCTAAGATTTCAACCAGCATGCGCACGCCTTGCATGACTTATGTGCTTCACTTGCACTTTTGCTGGAATGAGAACAACGGTATCCCTCTTGAGCTTCCAGAGATAAACTTTGAACCTTGTCAACACACACCTTGCGGACACTTTCACTGCACTCCTTGCAGGAACTTCTCACTCAGGAAGAGAAACAATTGAAACTCATTCACTCTCTCTCTCTCTCTTAGAATTCAAACATTCAATATGAAATCCTACATACACATAGTATTAAAACAAATGCATAACAGAGATAATAAAACAACTATCAGCATACCATTCAACATGTATAAACATAAAACATCATAACACCATGAGCCTGATTCAAAGCTTCATATATTAATTCAAAGATTTTTTACATGGGTTCTTCTCTACAACTTTTTTCTATAACTTCCTTCTTCTTCTGCGCTATGATAATGTTACAATTACAATGAATATCATAATACAAAGACGAGGGTGTCTATATCTATTTTCCCTCCTACTCTCTAAACTATCTAATCTATTAATTCAAACCTACCTACTTTCATTAACTATGCATAAATGCATTAATGTTTTACAGATGAGAGCGGTCGCTCAAGATCTCTTTACAACCTCCAAGATATAAATGCAAGTATGCCATTTCTCTAACTATTACATTAATATCCGCTCCCTTAAAATTTTGAAACATTTCAAACGTGAAAAATGTGTGTTATGCTTTCCAGTTGTCCTTTGCCTCCATGCTCGCTTGACTACTTACGATGCTCCTGCATCATTTGTTCTACTTTTTGGTTCCCAAACTAGGGAGATTGATTTTTGTCCGCATAAAAAAATATGTCCGTAAACACCCATGAAGGCCCAATGCTACAACCAAGGATCTAATACCATCCTAGAATGAACTCATTACCAACAAAAATGAAATACTCTTATACCCATTAAAAAATACATGCATGCAACAAGATAAAGTTCTCACACAACTATCAATAATTTAAAAAAGGTGAATGCATATTATTAACCACACCCAACATTCAAAAAAAAAAAAATACAATAGTGAAACACACCATTTAGAAAAACACAGAGATAAGAACACTTATATTTAAGGAAAACACCAACCGGTTGCATATGATGGACGTTCCTCCCAACCATAGACTTTGATATTCCATTTATGTCAACAACAAGACACCCCCAAGCTATGGCTATGAGTCCACAAGGAAGGAATGCTTCCTAAGGATGGTTATTGTCCACTCAACATCCCAATACCCAAAATACTAATTCCTACAACAATTCCAATCCACCAACTCTCTTTCCCCTCAACTTACACAACCCAATAAATGGGATCCCTTTCTCTACCACACAATCCCTCAAACTATGCCACTTCACTCTAGGGATCCAACACAAGCTGGCTAGGAAATATGTTAGCTGGGGACTCCAAGAATCTCAAGTGCAGTAGGAGTGATCACAACAGCCTTCTCAAGGATCTTGAGTATTTTTCCTCAACAAAAAGTCATTTACAACCACAATGGCCCAATTATCCATGCAATTCCAGCTCTAACAAGTTGTCTTCCATATCCACTATGTATTCCTTCCATTTCTAGCACCAAACTCTTATCTTCCCCTCTTATACCTAGCTATAAAAACTCCCCTCTCTCTATGCTCGAATTTTCTTTTCTTCTTCTCCATGCATGGTGACTCTTACATTTCCCCAAAAATATTGTACCTAGTCCATGCTATAATAACCAGATGAAATGACTCTTTCATCCCCCTCTTAAAAGTATGTACTTTAATCCATTCTTAAATAACTAGGTGAGATGACTTTGCCCACCAATCTCTTTGTAAGGTCTGTAAAAATAGAACCTTATAAAACATAATTTAAATAAAGAAATGTTGTAATAATTTTTTTATTGTTCTCTATTCAGCATAATAACAACTCACTATTCAACAGAATTTAAAAATGAGAGCAGCATGATAATGAATAACATGTTTAGCATAAAAAAAAATGAACAATATAAAAATAATTAACACAATATAATAATGATGATAAATACCTCAAACTGATGATGTTTTGAAACTTTGACCCAAGCTGAAGCTCTGCCCAAAAATGACTAACCTCCTAGCCAGCTAGGAACAACCTATCTAGATCCCTATCCCCATGATTCCTTATGGTTTCCTAGCCCCTTAGCCCAAAATTATCAACAACAGGTGCCCCCTGTGAAGGTCCTAAAGCAAACCCCTCAACTAAAACCCAAATGAAACTAGTAATCTGGATGCAGTCCAAAACTGTTCCTCCCTTCACCTTCTCCCTCTCCCATAAATTAAAATATCCTAACCCCCAAAAAATCTCTCCCTTCCCGAGTGATTTTCCTTGCCTTATGTCCCTTCCCTTTCATTATCCACTGCCTTATCCCCACATTAAACCTCAACCACCTTATCCCCCAATTAAACCTCAACCACCTTATCCCCCCTTCCATAAATGGGTTTATATATCGATACAATAAGTCTCCAAAATAAAAATTAATAATTTATTGAACTAATATTCATTAAACAAATAGTTAATCATGATAATTAATTAATTAATTTATTAAAATAATATTCATTAAACAAATATTTAATCATGATAATTAATTAATTAATTAGGGTTGTTACATACACCCACCCTTCAGGAAACTTCATCCTCAAGTTAAAGTAATTTATAATACAAGGGAAATGACACATGGTTCACACATTCATATCCAATAAACAACATTATTAGTAAGTAAGCCAAAGAAAACTCATACATACTAGTGTACATGTGCAAGAAATGCATGTGTAGCTAGCACATACAAGTCTCGTGCATGTACTAATAACAATAACTATGACCTCTATAGTAATTTTTGTATGCATCCAATCCAATCAACAAGACTATTCATGTTATAAAATATAATAAACCAATCAAATGTTTGCGAAATCCCTTAATTACAATAATCTATCTCAACAATGTTTATTTAAACAATTGTAATTTAGTTAATTAATTATGAATATACATATATACACATTTTCTTTTCAGAAGGAAAAACAATAAATTCCACCATAAGGCAAATCTCCATACACTCTCAACTATCTCTATTCATCCTTCCTCCCTAACTTACTTCCATATTCCATTCCTATCCTTCCTTTGTTGAACTATCTTGGAGCATCAACTATATTGAGCTAACTCCAAATAGAACCCGTAAGCAGAAGTGTCACTATCTTGAGCAAGCTTCCCTAGCAGGCAATTGACAGTCATCATCACATGTCTAGGGGAGCGTGAGATAAAACCATCCTCCCATGACTCTAGGTTTCAGAGGATACACGGTGGGAAATGCATCCAACCCTCCTAATAGGACTAGGGTCCACATGCTACAATGGAATATATAGTGGCACCGTGTTGCTGGGAATTTTTTCATCATTTATTCAGTTTTTGGGCAGTCTCACCACATGAAAACCTTCGCTTGTCCATATATCATAACAATGCATTGGTACCAATATAATTTCACATACAAAGATTCATACTATATTGCTCTTGGTCAATGGTCATGACATCCACTTTTATTACCATTATCCCTTGGCTATTTCATAGCCCATTGACCTGCAAATTAGTCTATAACACAAACTCATACATATCTATGCATTATCATCATGTAATTGCATAGAACCATAATCTCAATTTGGTATCCACGTATCAACAATTTTAATATCAAAGTTTTCAAGTTAAAAATAGATCTCATAATATCCCCATAATTCAATTGACGTTACTCGTTCATAGAATTTTCTTTTACATAGTAGATCGCATCATATCCATCATCATTCAAATAACATTTAAACATTCATAGAATTTACATTCTCATAATACATCACATCATATCCACCATCATTCAAATAACATTTAAACATTCAAAGAATTTACATTCTCATAATAGATCGCATTGTAATGACCCTTTTCTTATTAATATGAATAATTTCATATATAATCCTAAACATTAGTTAATTATAGTTAATCATTATATAACTTTAATTAATTATATGTTGTTAATTAATTATTTTTTTACTATGATTAGCTTAAGTATGATTAACTCTTTGATTAAGGGTTAATGAATGATTAATTAGTAAGTGAGTCATTAGTTAATTAATTATTAAATTAATGGTTAGTGATTAATTGATTATTAATTAGAGTAATTGATTAATTATGTATTAAAATGGGGAAAATAAAATATGAGGTTAAATGGGTTACGTATCCCATAAGGGATAACGTAACCCATACGTAAAATAAGCATTAAGTAATGGATAAGCCCATTTAATAGAAATAAATGTATGGATAAGGTTTGGTGGGGAGTGAAGGTTCGGGGCGGTGAAGGAGGCATAAGGGAAGGAGGCATAAGGGAAGGAGGAGGATTCATTTTGGGGGGAATTTCATTCATG
Source organism: Picea mariana (assembly GCA_032191745.1). Lineage (NCBI taxonomy): Eukaryota > Viridiplantae > Streptophyta > Pinopsida > Pinales > Pinaceae > Picea > Picea mariana. The sequence continues at coordinate 611,921 of JASDQU010102236.1, forward strand.
CAGTTGACGAGAGGAGATTTTGGGAAGCATTGGGACAGAGATAGTGAACAGTGGATTTACAGTGCACACCGGGGCTGAGGGGTTTTGGGCTCGGAGGGCTAGGACGTCCGTAGATGTCCTAGGGCCAGGCGTACTGGTCGGTAGGGTGGCTGGTTTGGGGTTTTTCAAGCGAAGGTTCAAGAGAAGATTCAAGCTACTACAGATAATAGCATCAGAGGCAGGTATTTAACTCATAACTCAAAATTGTGAAGTGTTTACTTAAATTTAAATTGTATGCAAATTGTTATGTGAAATGTTATTTTATTTATCAAAATCTGGGAATGAATATGCTAGAGTAAGCAAATTTTTAGTAAGTTTCAAAATTCCGCTCT
>JASDQU010102236.1:632442-643653 GCA_032191745.1 Picea mariana
AATGGGGAAAATAAAATATGAGGTTAAATGGGTTACGTATCCCATAAGGGATAACGTAACCCATACGTAAAATAAGCATTAAGTAATGGATAAGCCCATTTAATAGAAATAAATGTATGGATAAGGTTTGGTGGGGAGTGAAGGTTCGGGGCGGTGAAGGAGGCATACGGGAAGGAGGAGGATTCATTTTGGGGGGAATTTCATTCATGCAGTTGACGAGAGGAGATTTTGGGAAGCATTGGGACAGAGATAGTGAACAGTGGATTTACAGTGCACACCGGGGCTGAGGGGTTTTGGGCTCGGAGGGCTAGGACATTTGTAGATGTCCTAGGGCCAGGCGTACTGATCGGTAGGGTGGCTGGTTTGGGGTTGTTCAAGCGAAGGTTCAAGCGAAGATTCAAGCTGCTACAGATAATAGCATCAGAGGCAGGTATTTAACTCATAACTCAAAATTGTGAAGTGTTTACTTAAATTTAAATTGTATGCAAATTGTTATGCGAAATGTTATTTTATTTATCAAAATCTGGGAATGAATATGCTAGAGTAAGCAAATTTTTAGTAAGTTTCAAAATTCCGCTCTGTTGTAATTTATGGTAGCTTAAATGAAATCCTGGTTGTTACACGCATCATATCAACCATCATTCAAATAACATTTAAACATTCATAAAGGTTCCTACATCTTAAAAGTTCAAGTGTATCATTAATAGTTTCACTGTGAATAGAAAAAATAAAGGTGATTAGGCCTCAGGTAATCCTAGATGTCTAAGTCAATAGGTGGTGTTACATACACCAAACCTTCGAGAAACATATTCTCAAGGTGGTCAAAATTGAGGGATAATCTCGTCGTAATGTCTCGGTATCCTCTCAAGTAGTAGATTCTGGACTATACTTGTCCCATTGGACCTTGACTTGGTCTATCAGATGGTTCCTGAGTTGTCAGACTCTATGGTCCAATATGCGTAACCGTTCTACCGTGAGGGTTGTTGCGTCCGATACCTACAATTCCTTCCAATTTATTTTATGTGATTCATCAACAACATAATGACGTAGAACAAATACATGAAAAACATTGAGTTTTATGCAAGTGGGGTGGCAGTATGAGACAATAGGTAACGGGTCCAATTTTCTCTTGGATTTTGAACGGTCCTATAAATCAAAGTGACAACTTTTTCCCCTCCCTGAAGATAATGGTACTCTTATTAGGCATGAGATGAATGAAAACTTGATCACCCAATTTATAACTTTGGTCAGTCCTTTGTGCATCAAAACAACTTTTTTATCTATCATGTACTTCCTTTAGTCTTTGCCTAATCTGAATCACCTGTTCCTGCATCTCTTGAATCAGTTCTAGCCCAACTGTCACTCGGTCTTCTAATCTTTCCCAATTCAACAGTGTTCTGCATGGCCTTCCATACAGAGCTTCATAGGGTGGCATTCCTATGGAGCTATGAAAGCTGCTATTGTAGGCAAACTCTACCAAAGGTAGGTACTTCTCCCAATGGGTTTGATTATCCATAACATACATCCTAAGCATGTCTTCCATAACCTGATTTACTCTCTCAGTTTTCCCATCTGTTTTAGGATGATAAGTTGTTCTTAAGTTCAACTGCATCCCCAACACTGACTACAAACTTGTCCAAAACCTAGAAGTGAATCTAGAGTCCCTATCTGAAATGATATTATTGGGTATCTCATGCAAATGGATGACTTCACTTACAAACATGTGTGCCACATCAGCGACATCATAAGTGTCTCTAACCAGAATAAAATTAGCACTCTTGGTCAACTTATCAACTATCACAAGAATGACATTGTGTCTATGAGATGTGAGCGGAAACCCCACAACAAAATCCATCGAAATGACTTCCCACTTGGACATAGGAACATCATGTGGTTGTAGGAGAGCTATTGGGTGATGATGGTCGGCTTTCACTTGTTGACACTCTAGGCACTTGGCAGCAAAATGGACTACATCGCGCTTCATGCCTACACATAAGAAGAGGTTCCTCATGTCTGTGTACATTTTCTTCACACCTGGATGTGCACAATAAAGTAATCTATGGGATTTCTTCAGTATGATGCTTCGAATATCCCCACCTTCGGGGATGTACATCCTTCCTTGATATCTTAATAGTCCATATTCTTCTAGGCTATATCCTTCATACTTTGGATCTAATTTCCTCCCACTCTGGAGGTTTGAAGTAACCTTTAAATACCAACTATCTCCAAGAATTTGCGTCAACAAACGTTCCCTCAGATTGACTTTTAAGGCTACCAAGGAGAATACATGTGGTCTCCTACTCAAGGCATCCACGACCACATTTCCTTTTCCCTTGATGTATNCCCCACCTTCGGGGATGTACATCCTTCCTTGATATCTTAATAGTCCATATTCTTCTAGGCTATATCCTTCATACTTTGGATCTAATTTCCTCCCACTCTGGAGGTTTGAAGTAACCTTTGAATACCAACTATCTCCAAGAATTTGCGTCAACAAACGTTCCCTCAGATTGACTTTTAAGGCTACCAAGGAGAATACATGTGGTCTCCTACTCAAGGCATCCACGACCACATTTCCTTTTCCCTTGATGTATGAAATACCAAAATCGTACTCACTCATAAACTCACTCTATCGCCTCTACCTGGCATTAAGATCCCTTAGAGTGAAGAGATGATTTAAACTTTCATGGTCCATTTTGAGCTCAAAGTTTCACCCCACTAGATAGTGCCTCCAAAGTTTCAGAGCTAGCGTTACAGCTGCCAACTCTAAATCATGAGTAGCATAAATATCCTCATGTTTCTTCAACTTCCTTGATGTATAATCTATCACTCCTCCATCGTACATTATCACAGCCCCCAACCCTTTCTTCGAGGCATCCATGCAGACTGTGAAGTCCTTTTCCATATTCGACACTCGTAGAATTAGTGCACTAGTTAGTAACCTCTTAAGATCAATAAATGCACTATCACATTCTTTTGTCCATTCATACCTGACCCCCTTGCACTGCAAAGTGGTGATGGGTTTTGCTATTTTAGAGAACCCTTCCACAAATCTTGGATAATAACCTGCTAGCCCCATGAAGCTTCTTACCTCATGAGCATTTTTCAGCACTAGCCATTCCATAATGGCCTTTACCTTTTCTAGGTCCACAGAGATTCCTTCACCGGAAATGATATTACCTAAATAGTGAATTTATTTCCGAAAGAAGGAACACTTCGATAACTTCCCATACAATTTGTTCTCTGTAAGGAAGGACAACACTACTTGCAAGTGTTCCTCATGTTATCTTTCGTTCTTGGAATATATGAGGATATCATCTAGAAATACTTGTACAAAATGGTCTAAGTACTTCTAGAATACATATTTCATGAGGCTCATGAATATTGTTGGTGCATTGGTCAATTTGAAAGGTACTAGAACGAACTCGTAATGCCTAAACCGAGTTTGAAAGGAAGTTTTAGGAATATTTCCTTCCTTAATCCTTAACTCGTGATACTTGATCACAAATTAATTTTTGAGAATACCACTGCTCCTTTCAATTGATCAAAGAGATCATCTATCTATGGAATTGGGTACCTATTTCTCACTGTAGCACAGTTCAAGTCCCTGTAATCTATATACATTCATAAGGAACCATCCTTCTTCTTCACAAAAATTACTGGTGCACACCAAGGTGAGACACTGGGCCTTATTAGCCCTAAGTCGAGTATCTCTTTCAACTGCATCTGCAACTCACAAAGTTCTAGTGCTATAATCCTATACAGAGTCTTTGAACTTGGTTTTGCATCAGGTTTTAACTCAATAGTAAAATCAATCTCCCTTTTAGGAGGTAACCCTGGCAACTCGTTCGGAAAAACATCCTTAAACTCTGACAATACTGGGTACTAATCCAAGGAGGGTCCTTTCCTTTCATTCACTACTTCCACTACATACAGTCGACACCCTTGACTCATGCACCTCTTAACCTTCATAGTTGAGATAAAGCATAGAGACACTTTTCTTCGTACACCATGGATCTCTACTGGACTTCCTTCATCGTCAACACAAAACACCCTTTTTACAAAACAATCTACCATAGCTCGATGGGCTTCTAACTAATCCATTCCTATGATTAGGTCATACGCCCCGAGAGCAATGACATATACCTTCAACCTGGTAGTACACACTCCCAGGTCTACTAGATAATTATCAACGCTAGGTCCTACTCCTTGCTTTTCCCCCGAATTCGTCTCAACTTGTTTAAAGTCATCGTGCTCATAGGATGCCAACCCACTCTTTTCTAATGCCAAAGTTGAAATGAAACTATCTGTAGCACCAGAATCAAATAAAATTTTAACATTGATATGTTTTAGCATACCTAACGAATCCGCCACCATGGATTGATGCTCTTCCTGGTGATTATTAACTGCTGCGTAAATTTGGTGGCTTCCACTTGCTCTTCCTATCGGGGCCTTTCCTTCTCTATGCACAAATCCTTCTTGCAACTCTGGGCAGTCACGTTGGTAATGGGGTCCTCCACATCCCCAACATGTAATAGGAGATGGAACCTACGCACTGCTCTGTGACAATATATGAAATGAGTTCCTTCCCCTAGAACCCTTGCCCCTACTAGCTGCTCCCTGAGAAGTTCGTGGACCTACCTGCATCGTTGGTGAGGAATGGGATGTTACACTTGCTTCCATCGAAATACCTATGGAAACTGTCCTTGGTTCGACTCTATTACCATAAGGAGGTGGCCTAGAGCTCCCTCCCTTGGAGAAGGTCCTAGGGGCCTTCCCCGCGAATCCAATATGATGTGGAAATGTTGATCTCATGCCCCCATTTAAGCTGATGTGTTCCTCAGCATAACGTGCATTTTCAACTGCTTCCACTACTGAAGACGGTTTCCACATTCGTACCATGGCCCTTATATTAGGGTTTAACCCATAGACAAAGAGTTCTACATGTCGTTGATCATTATCCATGTATGAAACATATTTTACCAACTCCATGAACCTGATCTCCTGTTTCCCTGTACTAGAGCATGAAATTGTCCCACCTGTTGTTCCTCAAATTAAGCTGGTAGATATTTCCTTCAGAACCTTTCCTCAAAAAGTTCCCAAGAGATGGTGTCTAGGGTAAGGTGCAACTGCCTCTCTAGGTTGCCCCACTAGTTCAAGGCATTGTCCCTTAACTGAAATATTTATATTTTCTCCTTTGATGTGGAAGCATAGTATCTTAAAGGGAAACATCGTGTCATTCCTTCAAACCATGCCTCTGCACGTTCATTAGCATGACCTCTGAAAAACTCTAGAAGTTTGGTCTTCTGTAGTTCTCTAGTGATTTCCTCGAGTGGACGCCCTCCCCCTAAATCCCTCGATGCTTCAGGGTTACCCAGTCCAGATAATGGGGGCTCCACTTCAACCCTTGTTGACTGGGGCCCCTTTAACGTCTCATTAATGGCCTCCAAAGAGCACAGAATCAGAACTAATTGAGGCGATGGTGGTGGCGGCATTGGCGTTCCTTGCAATGATGCCCCTCTAACTTGATTTCCTCGAGTCCTAACCATCCTGTATAATTGAATCTATATCAACCAAATGTTTGTCACGGAAGAGTATAAGGAAAATCAAATTCGTGCAACTTATACTTGAAAACATGGGGTTAGGCGTAATTTTTGTTTTTACTTGTCTGTAAACAAACGTTACTCTCTTTAGGGTAAGTGGCTAGGCCAGGGTCGAAATCCTCTAAGCTCGATGTCTTCTCCTAAGAAAACTATTGACTCTCTCGCCTTGCTATCTATGATAGCACCATTACACACTTGCCAATGTGCATCAAATTTCTCTCTTCTTCTTCTTCTTATTTTTTATTATTATTTATTTATTTGTTTTATTATTTTTTAATTATTTATGTCAACATTAACCAATTAATAAATTTTATTAGTATTAACATATTTTTTTTTAAATTTATTAACTTCTAAAATAAAATCTACACCTTTATATTCTTCTATATAAGAAAGAAGAGAAAAAAAGATTAAATAAAATTCGTAACTTAATAATTATTTATTAAATTACCTATATTTTGTAATTTATTTAAATAGGAAAAAAGAATTATAAACAATAAATATTCACTATTTAAAATAAAAATATATGAGAGAAAATAAAAATAGAAAAAATAAGAGAAAAAATAATAAACAAATAAGAGAGGTTGGGTAGCGTGGGTCCTTGCATGAGGCCCACATGCCCCTCTCCCCCGCTCTCGATTCCCAACCCTAATTTTTTCTCACTTGCATCGCTCCTCACATATTTCACACTTCAACCCTACTCTCGTTCGGCCCCCTTTTCACTTTCATCCCTTTTTTTTTTATCTGCTCGGTCATTGAATGCAGAGGTGAAGAATAAGGTTGGTCATGGTCGTTCCCTCTACTCCTCCTTTGTGGTTCGATGCTCAACACTTGGTATTGTTCATTGGGCTCTTTTATTGACGCGTTGAGCACAAGAAATCCCCCTTGTGGGCTCTTACTTGGCTTGGATCAAGGTCTTGGGCATTTAATTGGTGTTGTGTGTTTGCAGGTGCAGAATGTGGGCGATGAGGATAGCATGTAAGGACGAGTCAAGTTCCCTCCATTATTCAGATTAATGAATCTGAGATTGTTGTTGCTGAGTAGGTCGCATGGAGCAGGAACTATCTCATCTCCACATATGAGTGCAGAGGTAAATCTTCATATTGTTCACTCTGGTGGGCTTAATATGTGTAGTTTCAGTTTGTCTATTGTTGAATATGTAGGGGCAAAGTCTGGATATTTGATTGTCAAGCCGAAGAGAATACAATACAAGTTTTGGTTGAAAGTTAGCAAAGAGGATTGCGTTTAATGTTGCAGGGTACTATCAAAAGTGCATTTGTTGTTATGGGTTATTGCCAAAATTTATTTTATCCTGTTGGGTACATTTGTTCAAGATTTTTCTTTCTATTGTTTGTTGCAAAATTTGACATTATGGAAGGAGCCTCTGTTGGAGGGCTATCCTATTTGCCAATTGTTCGTTCAATATATTTTCCTCTAAAGACATGTTTTCTAACAATTCCTTGCCACTTCTACTAGCCGAAGGGCGGTCCACTTCTACCTTCGCTTTCAGATTAGTAGGATCACATACCATCTTAATGGAGGTTTCTTTGATTGTATTGGAATTGGGATTGAGATTGAGCACCTTGTCACTGACACATCCTGACGAAAATATTCAAATGGGTCCAGTTCCAACACAACCCATAGATACAAGCTGACTATGTGATGCAACAAGTTCAAAGATGTTTTTGTATTTGAGATGCTTGACATCAAGAAACTTTCCTACATGTTGTTCAAATCTCTGACGCAGACTGGACATCAAGAAACCCTAAGAGAATTCGCCCACCACAAGAATATGACATATGAATTCTTTGAAATTCTCTGCCTAATCTTTTGGTTTTAGTTTTGGGTGTGCTTTGAAATTGTGCATATGTTTAGATTTGAATTTTCTATTCGGATTCGAATTCACCCCACCTGGTGAAGACATGGGGTTCTTGTTATGTTCCTTCATCTTAATAGTGAAAGCTAGAAGGTCCTAAGTTTTTTTTTTTTTTTTTATTATCCATATCTGTATTTTTATTATTACTCATGTTTCATTATTATTGTAGCCAAAATGAATTTCTTCATGAATCAACCAAAATTTTGGTGGTTGGGTGTTGTTAACCCGCATGTTGTGTAGGTGCTTGTGTGTTGGGCCCTTGTGTGTTTTATTTGCTAATTTGTGTTATTTTTCAAGTTTTTATTTGCTAATCTTTTTCATTTTACAGGTGCTTGTCTGGGTTATTTTGTAGGTGTTTTGCTTGACGTTTAGTGCACAGTGCTTGACTTGTGGTATTTCCTTGTCTCCTTGTACATAGGCATTGATTTGTGACTTTGTAATGTACCTCTAATTACCAAAAAAAAAAAATTTATGGTCATAGATTCTCAAATTAAAGGCATATTTAACTCAAATATTGTTACAAGGAGCTTAAGCACTTCTTTTTCCACATTAATACTTATCAAATCTATTTTATAAGTGAAGTTATAAGACTTTATCTCCTCCTCGAAACCTTGACTCCTTGTAATCCTATAAGTTTTTCCTTTCATCCTAACTGCATGGGCTATACTCCTCTCCTTAGAAGACTATATATATACCGAAGTGTTTATGCAACAACCTACATATATATGTGTAAAGTCAAAATACCACTGCGCCATAAAATATTTGCCCAACAATTTATATACATGTATATAAATATTTCCTACTACATTGCGCAACCAAATATTTGCGCAACATTCGATATGTATAAACATAATATTACCAAACATATTGTGCCATAAAACATTTAAGAAATAACCTATATTTATATAAGTCCATTGCCAAATGTACTATGCCATGCAAGGCCTACCGTGAGATGGGTACTAAGAATGACCCTTCATAAATTTTGGAGTGGCCAATACATTTCTTTTGTTATGGGGGGACAGAGAACTTAATGCACTTCTTTCCATCAACGAGGTCCTAGAACGTGTGAATGTCATGCATAGAGATGGTAGTTAAGAGTCAAGTTCTCACATCGCCCCTTTAGGGACAACTCTCATGCTATTCTAATTTACTCTTGAGAAGAGGCTTACCTTTCCTTAACAGAATATCGATGACTACGACAAACCCTAACCAAACTTAGAATGAGAAAGATGAACTATTTGCCAAATCCATTTTCTGTGGATTAAGGCAGGACTAACTTGGGATATGGTCGTGAAGGTGTAATGACCCTTCTATCAAATATTTTAAGAAATTTTTGAAACATCCCCTTGGGATTATCACGAGTTTAAAGTGTCCCTCTAAAGTCTCGCCACCTTGCCCTAGCTACAATATTGTCTTACGGAGCATCATTAAGCATATGTAGACTAGTAGATGGGCACTAGAACTACCGTTTTCATTAGTCTTCTTTCGATATCGGCTCTATGTGCTCCCTACAAATAAGGATGAGTTATCAAATCTTCTCTATAACTGCTCAATGCTTAAGTCATGTACTCATTCTAGAATCAAACGTATTAGGAGGAACTCTGCCATTGGGACTCTACATAATAAGGTAGGAGCATCCGGTTAGTTGCTTTTAGGAACCCTCTGTATTATAAAAATCATTTTGGTTTCTGAGCCGTTCGACGTGAAGGTTACTTGACAGTCTAAATATTGAATAATGGAAAGGTTATGCATTTCTTAATGTCTATGTCTTACCTTTATTTTACTTATAGTCGTTGCATTCTTTGTTGTCTTAATGTATATGCCACCCCTCAATAGCTTTTAGTAAATGATATCTCGTTTATCCAAGGGAGGGTAGAGTCTCACGAAAGAATCCCTTCATGAAATGTACAAGGCATTATATAATTCCCTTTGTCTCTATCGTGGTCTCAACCGGTTGTACAGTGTTGAACTAAAGACCTCTATGATTTTGGAATGCTAAGATAACTCTTCAATACCAACAAAGCCCCTTGAAATTTCTCAAATGCTATTTGTCATCTTCGTTGTCCCTACAACTTGAAACCAGTGGCCAGGGTTTTTTGTATCAATCGTTGAATTAATAATATATCCCCTATAAATTGTTACTGGTGGTTCCATAACTCAATTATCAAGTAGCTTTTATCTCGTGTGGAAGGAAATAAGTTTATGATGTCTATGCACAACATGCTTGTCCATTTTTAAAAGGTAGTCTAAGCTTGACAGTTAGATATGCTTCTGGTATAAAGAAATTCTTAATGTTTATAACACTCAAATTAATATACACCGTCCATGTATGAAGGGACTTAGTACAATTCCTCTCTCTATTCATTACTTATGACTAATGTGTAAAGTTTTCCTTGTATTGCTTTAAATTATTTTTCTATTGAATTGATATAAAACACTAATGATGGGCCATGTTTGATGCGAGGGTACTCATCAGTGAGTTGTTTCCCCATACATCCTCAGCTCTGAGCGACTTTCCATCCGGAAAACAATAAGGAAAGTTCATGTGAGTCGGGGTCAGAAGTTAAGTAATGTCTTGGCATGATGTGTTAAAAAGATAATTATCATTCTATTTCACCTTCTTCATGTTTCCTTAAATATGTTTTTCTAATATTCGTATGGTGAATCTTCCAGGATTTTTCGTCTACGCAATGCTATCAGATGTTCATCCCCATATTCGGTGCAACAGGTATTCGAGTTCCCTTCTGTACCCTTCTAGAGTTTGAACAATCATGGTTGCCAAAATTAAAAGAGGTCATTCAAAATCGATTTCCTCAAATTCCTATCGAGTTTGGAAAAAGGGGAAGAATTCCCAAAAGTAACTTGGGTTTTGGGTACAGTTGTTATAGTATGATTTTTCTACAGGGTTATCCTGTTTGTTAGAGTATTTAAATGATTGTTAATCAAATACTGCTCGGGTCTCATTCTTCCCTAAAATTTAATTACCAGGGTTATCGTTTTGATGACAGACCCTGTTTCAAACTCTGAATGTTGGATCGACTTATGCTAGATCTATAATACTATATCATTTTATCTTCCTTCATCATTCCTTATGTTTATTGCCGATGTGTTTTAATATGCAATTGCAATAGTTAGATTGGATCCAACATGAGAACATATAATGGTCTGAGAAAAGTTACGATTCTGTGTTTTACTTCCAGAAAAATATTTATATACCTGTACATTCTTTGTTGTTTAGGCTAAAAGGGATGGTAGGAGTTTGAAATCGCATGCTGTATGTACAAAACTGTATGGCTGTAATTTCTTATTATATACCGTCCATTGCCATGAATACTGAGTGGACAATTTCACATGTATACTCATAGTTAATAAATTTATCAATTACTTTATACAATGTGTATTTCTTCAATTGAGTCCTTTTATTTTGTGTGAATGGAAAACACAAGGATTAGAAAGTTTTGCCAGCATGGGATTTATACTCTTTAATAATTATCTTCGAATTCTACTTTTGCATTATCTTATAACAGAACAACGACTTAATTATATCACTGTAGTAAGATATAAGGAGTTCCAAACTCTTCGATTCAGTTATTTCTTATGCGAGAGGTAGTTGATTTCTTATTGGTAGAGATTGTGTGTTCAAATACTATGATAGAAAATCTCTGTATAAGTGAGGTTTCTATTGTCATCATTAAATATCCTTTTAATAAATCTATACACAGTATTAACCGCAGA
>JASDQU010102236.1:643741-656422 GCA_032191745.1 Picea mariana
ATGTATGTATGTATGTATGTATGTATGTATGTATGTATGTATGTATGTATGTATGTATGTATGTATGTATGTATGTATGTATATGTATGTACAGATTTGCTCAACCCAAATACTCATAGATAGATCTGTCTAATATTTCAATTACAAAAAATAACATCCACTTATAGATAAATCTATTCTTTCAAGTTCACTTGTACATAGATAAATCTACTTAGAATTTTAATTTAGGAGGAGCCATCCCTAGAATTTAGTCCTTCATTATAAAACTTCATACAACGAACATATGTCATCTATGGAAGCTATTTCATTTTAGTACAAACAGATACATTATATCAGATACAAAAAATAATTCAGAACAAAAAGGATAATATTAACATATCTAAACCAGTTCACGGGAAGACAAAGGGAACAACCACGTTCCTCCCAACCATAGAACAGGACAACCAAATTACTTGTTCGATTCACCCCCTATCCTGACCATGAGTCCATGAGGGCGAACTTGAAATCTCCTCTTCAACAATGTTTCCTCTATATGTAGTCCTCTCCTTGCCTCACACTCAATATTCAGTGTTCATAACAACAAGTATACAATAATTCCTTTCCCGAGCACACTAGGCAGCATCCTACCTCCTCACATATGCTATATATCAAAAACAATCCTTTTTGCCTAGGTTTTTTTCCCTCCCTTGGGAACTTTCGCAGCTTTTTAAATCCCTGATTTTCAGGGGCTCACAATGGCCAAACCCATGATTTTCCACTTGTAACAATCAACCTAGAGGTAGTACCAACATGTTCCCCACTCATGGAGTCATGGTCAGCTGAATTTAACATGGTTGTTCCATTTTTCCTCCTGCAATAAATAAAACAATATTATGTTTACATACAAGTGTCATAGTCAAATAGTTAGTTGGGTCAAATCAGGTCTCTGCCCAACAGTTATAATAATTAATTACAATTTATCAAATTTGAAATTCGGAATTGCCATAAATGGAAAAAAAAATCCAAATTCGAATTTACCAAAAACGGAAATAATTCTCTAACAATTTCCAAATTTCAAAAATACTTTATTTTTTGGGATGTCACATCCTTTCCCCCTTCAATAAAACATTGTTCTCAGTGTTCGTTCCTTTCTTGGAATAGGATTGGATGATATTTCCACAAATCTCCCTCCAACTCCCAAGTGGCCTCCTCAAGACTAAAGTGCTTCCATTTCACCTTTACCTAAGCAACGACTCTATTCCAAAGAACTATTTTTCTCTGGTCCAGAATGCGCAGGGGTTCCACTTGGAACTTGCCTTCTGTTTCCACCTGCACCGATTTCCAATCGATCATATGAGTAGGATCATGAACATAATTTTTCAACAAAGACACATGAAATACGTTATGAATTTTTAGATTCGCTGGAAGGGCAAGTTGGTATGCTACATGTCAAATTTGAGCTAGTCTGTCGAAGGGTCCACAAAACCTAGGTGCCATCTTGGCATAGTTCCTGAGTTTGAGTGAACTATTTCGGGCTTTAACAATTAAGTACACATGATCTCCCACTTGAAATTCCAAGTGTCTTGTTTTCTGGTCTGCATAACTTTTATGTCTATCCTATGCCTCTTTCAACTTCTGTTGTACTTTTCTTACCATACCTTCCATTTCTTGGAGCATTTCTGGTCCAACCATAATTCTATTAGCCGGGTTGTCCCAACTAATTGGAGTCGTACAATTTCTGCCATACAGTATCTCCAAGAGTCTTAACTTAGCCGAAGTTTTATACCAATTGTTATATGCAAATTCTACCAAGTGTAGGTAGTCCTCCCACTTGCTTGGTTTTGTTCTTACATACATACGGAGCATATCCTCTATGATTTGGTTTGTTCTTTCAGTTTGTCCATCTGTTTGTGGATGATAACTAGTACTGAAATTCGAATTAGTATTTAGCCTTGCAAATAATTCTTTCCAAAAAGTAGATGTAAATTTTACGTCTCTATCTGAAATCACCGTTTTAGGAATACCATGCAGTCTAAAAATTTCTTTCATAAATATTTCAGCAATATTTATATCTTTAAAAGTAGACTTTACAGGACTAAAGTGTACAGACTTACTAAGTTTGTCAATTACAATCATAATAGAGTCATTCTTTTTCTGAATTTTTGGCAAACCTATAATAAAGTCTAGTGATATGATCTCCCATTTCCATTTTGGTACTGGAAATGGCTGTAGTAGGTCGGCTCGATGTTGGTGTTTGGCCTTAACCTTCTGACAATCTTGGCACCTAGCCAAATATTCTATTGTTTCGCCCTTCATATTAGGCTAGTAAAATAGTTTTGTAAGTGTTGTTATCATTTTTTGGTATCCTGGATGGCCAAAATACCATTTCTTATGCACTTCATCCAAGAATGTTATCTTTAACTCTGTTGAATCTGGCATGTAAAGTCTTTTTTTGAATTGTAATAGTCCATTTTTGTCGATAATTAGATCTGGTTTGTCTGATTTTTCGGTACTGTTTTGTAATTCTTCCATTATTTTAGTGTAATTTTCGTCATTAATACCTGCTATCCTTATTCTCTGTTCCATATCACTTTCTTCTCTACTGACATTTATTTCGAATAACCCATGGAATCTATTCCTTAGGGAATATGCTACCTTATTTTCCTTACCCTTGATATATCTTACCTCAAAGTCAAATTCAATCAAGAAGGCTAGCCATCTTGCTTGCCTTGCATTAAGATCTGGCTGACTAAACAAATATTTCACTCTGCTATTATCTATTAGTAATATAATTTTTCTTCCCATTATGTAGTGTCACCACATTTTCAAGGCATGTATTACTGCTGCCAGTTCTAAGTCATGAGTGACGTAGTTTCTCTCATGTTCTTTTAATTTCCAGGACTCATAACAAATCACGTGTCCTTCTTGAGTTAGGACACCACCTAGTCCTTCTTTACTTACATCAACACATATGGTAAAGTCTTTATCTAGGTCTTCTACCTTCAAGATGGGTGCAGTTGTCAATAATTCCTTCAGCTTGTTAAAACTATCTTGACACTTTTGTGACCAATTAAACTTGGTCCCTTTCTTTTGTAATGACGTGATAGGGTAGGATATTTTGGAAAACCCCTCTATAAATCTACGATAATATTTGGTGATTCCCATGAATGACCAGATATCTTCTACATCCTTAGGTACCGACCATTCCATGATGGATTTTATTTTCTCAGGGTTGACTGCAATGCCTTCTGCTAAAATTACATGTCCTAGGTAGTGTATTTTCTTTTGATAAAAATAACACTTATCAAATTTGGCGTATAGTTTGTGTTTCCTCAAAGTTTGCAGAACTATTCTTAAGTGTTCTTCATGTTCTTCCTCCATTTTAGAATAGACCAGAATATCGTCGATAAATACGAGTACGAACTTGTCTAAATACTGACTGAAAATATTGTTCATGAGGCACATAAACATGGCTAGTGCGTTAGTGAGTATGAAAGGTATGACTATGAATTCATAGTGTCCATATCTTGTCCGAAATTTTGTTTTGTTTATGTCCTCATCTTTTATCCTAACTTGATGATAACTGGATCGTAAATCCAACTTTGAAAATATATTTTCCCCACCTAATTGATCGAACAGATCATTTATTCTAGGTAAGGGATATTTGTTCTTAATAGTCATTTTGTTCAATTGTATATAATCTATACATAGTCTTAGAGTATCGTCTTTCTTTTTAAAAAAAAGGACTAGTGCTCCCCATGGTGAAACACTTGGTCTGATATACTCTTTGTCGAATAACTCCTGCAGCTGTATTTTTAATTCTGTCAATTCTGGTAGACTCATTCGGTAAGGTTCTTTCAAGATGGGGGCTGAACCAGGTAGTATGTCTATGGAGAAGTCTATTTCCCTTCTAGGAGGTAATTATGGTATCTCATCAACAAATACGTCTCTGAATTAACAGAGGACAACAAATTATTCCAAGTTGGGCTTATCTTCATTTTCTAACAGATTCGTTATTTGAATGGCATAAACTTGACATCCCTTTCTCATGAATTTATTGAATTGCATTGCAGTGAATTGTCTAACTGATACAGGTTTTGGTATACCTTGCGTTGTTCTAGTAGTGTCATAATCGTCTTTATAATTAACTAGCTTTGTATAACAATCTAGAACTGCTTTGTTTTTTTCCAACTAATCCATTCCAATAATCATATCATAAGATCCTATTGGTAGAATATTCAAATTTGTTTTTTATGTTTTTACCATCTAAACTAAATAAAAAATAAAAAATAATGTCAACCACTTTCCTTTTAGTTCTTGTTGCTAACTGTACCAGCCATGATTTTGTGTGTTTCATCATCTTAAGTGTATTTGACTCTACTACTCCAGGAGTGATATAACTTAACGTAGCTCCAGGATCAATTAAAATAGAAATTCAGGTGTTATTGATTTTACCTTCCATTTCCACCACAAAGGACTAATGGTCATCTGATCTGGATTATTTTCGGCACAAAATGAGAGTGAAGATATAATAAAGAAATGCACAGAGATATCATGTATATCCAGTAATATAACAAAAATATATTAGAGATGCAACCATAAACACAGAGATACAGTAATACATGATTTCTATTAATGAAAGAAATGTACAGAGACTATAAAAATATAGAGTCAAAGATTCGCTAGAATGGTGGCAGCTTATCTCTGAGAAGAGATGTGATGGCTACTCGCATTCGCAAGAAAATGGTTACAATGAGGCTCTGGAGGCCTTTTTACAATAATCAGGAATGCCAAAAGTCCTAGACATCCAAAAACCTAACCCTAGGAGATGAAGCACCAAAAGTCATGTGGGCCCCATTTGGGTAAGTTGGTGCATCAACTTCCCGGGGTCGTAACTTTTGCATACGATCTCCGTTTTAGGCGTGTGATAGCTCGTTGGAAAGGTATCGTAGAGGAGATTCATTTTGGGGGCTCAATCATGCCTTCGACTATCATTGAGAACCTTGATCTTGAAAATCCTTCATTTAGGCCCTCAAAATGGCCACGGAAGTTAAAACCTGCTAAGAATAGTAAATTGCCAAAATTGCCATAAAGTTGTTTTGAGCCAGTTGGAAAAGGTGGGTGGCCACCAATACCCACCTAGATCAATCCTTCCTCCTTAGGAAGCAATGGTCTCCATTGCATTGAGTTCCTGGGGGAGAAGGAAAAGCGTTTGTTGAATTTGCATCTTGGTGAGCTGCTTGTCTTGTTGGAGACATCGTGCTGCTTGGTTTGTTGAAGGTCGTCACGAACCTATGGCTAGAAGGATTGGACCTTTTTAACCAGTCTAGCTACATGAGATGACTATGTGTAGAAGGAATCTTTGTGCTTTGTTGCAATCTTGTCGACCTTCTTCTATTGGATAGAAGGTGCTTGGCCCGAAGCTGTGGTGGTTGCAGTATCCTTTTGTTCCCCTTTTGAACAGATTGTGGAGAAGATGAATTTTGTAGTATGAGATACTACCTTGCGGCACTGTTTAGGTGGAGCAGTAGTTGGAACGACCTCTGGTATCCTGTAAAGATGACCCTCCAGAGTAATAATGACACTACGAGGTCGAGACTCATAGATAGCATGGCGTTTCCACATATATGGCTGACCCAAGAGAACATCACAGACATCCAATGGGGAAACATCACATAATACCTCATCTTTGAAGGGTTGGATGTCATATGATAATCGACACTGCTGGCTGACATGAAGATCTCATCCTTGGCGAAGCCACCCGATGCTGTATGGTTGCGGGTGTGGTGTTGTCGACAATCCCAACTGTTTGACGACCTCTGTTGAGATGAGGTTCTTTTGGATTCCACTATCAATAATAAAATGCAGTGGGGTACCCTTCACCCACATCTGTGAATGAAAAAGGTGCTCCCCCTCTTTTGGATCTGTTGGTTCTTCTGGTTGAATTGTCGCGGTTGCGACAATAGCAGTGGGGTCTGCGTCGATGATCTGTCTTTTACCAGTATTTTCATAATCAGATTCTGAATCAGGGTTCGGCTCCTTGTCTTTGATCTCGACCATCAATGACTGTTTTGAGCGACATTCATCCATGTTGTGCCAGGGTCTTTTGTGGAAATTGCACCATTTTCTAGTGTCCTTCTTTGTCTTCCCATGACCCTTCTTTTCCTATGGCTTAGACTAGTTTTCGGGAGACTGTTTGTTAGGGTTGTCTTTGTCATACTTTGGCTGTTGTGGATTTGCAGACCCAAACTCCCGTTTGTTCTGGTTCTTAAATTTGTGCTCGATTTTAACAACATATCGATAGGCAGCACCGAGTGATGAGATGTCCAGAAAATCCATTTCAGTTTGGATGTATCTGTGTAGAGCCCCATGGTATTTCAGAACCAAATGTCGTTCGGTGTCTTTGATACATAGCTTCGTGCAAAAGGTATGGAAGGTATTGGTGAACTCCAGAACTGCTTGGCCCCTCTCTTGCTGCAGTGTGGTCCATCTCATGTATTGTTACTTATAGTTGCCAACGGGGTAGTATTGTTCCTTTACCGCATCCATAAAAAAATCCCAAGTGGGCTCGACCCCATATATTCCAAACTCCTCTGTGGAACTCTACTCCCAGTAAGTTTCCCACCAATGTTTGACATGGGGGAGAGCCTTAAGGAGTGCGAAGGTGATCTTTTTCTTGTCTGAAAAATTATGAACAGAGAAATAACCTTCTAGCAGATTTAACCATTTATCTAGGGCATCTTCATCTATTTGACCTTCAAATACGGGAATATCAAAATTAACCTGTACCTTGAAAGGTGAGGTGCCTCCAAAGTGGCCGCTTGATGAAGATGCACCTGATGCTATCGGTAGGCATTGAAGGATGTGGGAAAAATTCTCCATCATTTCGTCCCTCTGTCGCGTGAGAGCTTGCTCAAGCAACAGACTGATAGGATCGTCTACTCCATCATTTTTCTTTTCTTCCGCCATTGAGGGTTTCTTAGGTGTGCGAGAGTGATTGTCCTCAAGAGAGACAAGCTCGATACCCAACTTGCTATACTCGGACCTCGTCGGGGACATGCACTGAAAAACGATCAAGAGCAGCCTGCTCTGATACCACTGATCTGGATTATTTTCGGCACGAAATGAGAGCGGAGATATAATAAAGAAATGCACAGAGATATCACGTATATCCAGTAATATAACAAAAATATATCATAGATGCAACCATAAACACAGAGATACAGTAATACATGATTTCTATTAATGAAAGAAATGTACAGAGACTGTAAAAATACAGAGTGAAAAACTCGCTAGAATGGTGGCAACTTATCTCTGAGAAGAGATGTGACGGCTACTCGCATTCGCAAGAAGATGGTTACAATGATGCTCTGGAGGCCTTTTTACAATAATTAGGAATGCCAAAATTCCTAGACATCCAAAAATCTAACCCTATGAGATGAAGCGCCAAAAGTCATGTGGGCCCCGTTTGGGTAAGTTGGTGCATCAACTTCCCGGGGTCGTAACTTTTGCATACGATCTTCGTTTTAGGCGTGTGATAGCTCGTTGGAAAGGTATCATCGAGGAGATTCATTTTTGGGGCTCAATCATGCCTTCATATATCATTAAGAACCTTGATCTCGAAAATCCTTCATTTAGGCCCTCAAAATGGCCCCGGAAGTTAAAACCTGCTAAAAATAGTAAATTGCCAAAATTGCCATAAAGTTGTTTTGAGCCAGTTGGAAAAGGTGGGTGGACACCAATACCCACCTGGATCATCATCTTTCCAACCATCAATGGTTTCATTTATCTGATGCAGGCTTCTTCCTACATCACCCACCGTTGAAGATTCCTACAAATTATGAACAACGATTTTGCTTCTTGTGTTTAAACGTGGATAGGTCCTCTTGAGATGAGGTTCTCCACATTCCCAAAATTTTAACGATTCCCGAAGGTTGTCCCCAAACTTCTTTGTTCCTAGGTTTACTGGTTTACCGTCTCCTTGTGTGCTTGGATGGTTTGAGTGAAAACCTTTTCTAGGAAATATGTTTGCTGCATTTCGATAAGAAGTTGGTTGGTATCCCTTCTTCCAATGGTTCATTTGGTCTTGTTTCTTATCCTTCCAAGCCTTGGGAAACTCTGCTCTCTGTTTGTACTGATCGTATCACATTCATTCTTTTCTGAATACTTCACTCAAGGAATTGGGGTTGTCAAACTCAATTCTGTCCCAGTAGGACTATGGTAAACACCTTACAAACCACTAGATTTTTACCTTGTCCTCTCGGATATAAGGTACAAACCTTAGTAATTCCGAGAACTTGTTTATAAGATCCTCCATTGTCATCTGACCAAGTCGTAACTCATAAAATTCTTTGATTTTCCTTGCATTCTTTGTTGTCTGAATATATATGCCACCCCTCAATAGGTTTTAGTAAATGATATCTTGTTTATCCGAGGGAGGGTAGAGTCTCACGAAAGAATCCCTTTGCGAAATGTACAAGGCGTTGTATAATTCCCTTCATCTCTGTTGTGGTCTCAACTGGTTGTACAGTGATGAACTAAAGACCTCTATGATTCTGGCATGCTAAGATAACTCTTCAATACCAACAAAGGTCCTTGACATTTCTCAAATATTATTTTTCATCTTCACTATCCCTACGACTTGAAACCAGTGGCCATGGTTTTCTATATCAATCATGGAATTGATAATATATCCCCTATAAAGTGTTATTGGTGGGTCTATAACTCAAATATCAAGTAGCTTTTGTCCCGTGTGGAAGGAAATAAGTTTACCACATCTATGCACAACATGCTTGTCCATTTTTAAAAGGTAGTTTAAGATCGACAGTTAGATATGATTATGGTATAAAGAAATTCTTAAGGTTTATAACACTCAAATTAATATACACCATCCATGTATGAAGGGACTTAGTACAGTTGTTGTCGCTATTCATTATTTATGACTACTGTGTAAATCTTTCCTTGTATTGATTTAAATCATTTTTCTCTTGAATTGATACGCAACACTAATGATGGGCCATGTTTGATGCGAGGGTACCCATCAATGAGTTGTTTCCCCATCCATCCTCAGCCCTGACTGACTGTCTAGCTGGAAAACAATAAGGAAGTTAAGTAATGTCTTGGCATGATGTGTTAAAAACACAATTATCATTCT
This sequence comes from Picea mariana, assembly GCA_032191745.1. NCBI lineage: Eukaryota > Viridiplantae > Streptophyta > Pinopsida > Pinales > Pinaceae > Picea > Picea mariana. The sequence continues at coordinate 652,875 of JASDQU010102236.1, forward strand.
ATTTCAGCTTCTTCAAGTTTCCTTAAATATGATTTTCTAATCTTCATATGGTGAATCTTCCAGGATTTTTTGTCTACGCAATGATATCAGATGTTCATCCCCATACTCGGTGTAAAAGGTATCCGCGTTCCCTTCTGTACCCTTCTGGAGTTCGAATAGTCACAGTTGCCAAAATTAAAAGAGGTCATTCAAAATCAATTTCCTCAGATTCCTATCGGGTTTGGAAAAAGGGGAAGAATTCCCAAAAGTAACTTGGGGTTTGGGCTCGATTGTTATAGTATGAATTTTGCAATGATTTTTCTACGGGGTTATCCTTTTCGTTAGAGTAATTAAATGATTGTTAATCGATTACTGCTCAAGTCTCATTCTACCCTAAAATTTAATTACCAAGGTTATCGTTTCGATGATAGGCCCTGTTTCAAACGCTGAATGTTGGATCCACTTATGCTAGATCTATAATACTATATCATTTTATCCCCTTTCAACATTCCTTATGTTTATTGCCGATGTGTTTTAATCTGCAATTGCAATAATTAGATTGGATCCAACATGAGTAGATATAATGGTCTAAGTAAAGTTACGATTCCGTGTTTTACTTCGAGAACAATATTTATATACCTGTACATTCTTTGTTATTTAGCCTAAAAGGGTTGGTAGGGGTTTGAAATAGCATGTTGTATGTACAGAACTGTATCGTTGTAATTGCTTATTATATACCATCCACTGCCATGAATACCGAGTGGATAGTTTCGCATGTATACTCATAGTTAATAAATTTATCAATTACTTTATATAGTGTGTATTTCTTCAGTTGATTCCTTTTATTTTGTGCTAATGGAAAACATAAGGATTAGAAATTTCTGCATCATGGGATTTATACTCTTTAATAATTATCTTTGAATTCTACTTCTGCATTATCTTCTAACATAACAATGACTTAATTATATCATTGTAGTAAGATATAAGGAGTTCCAAACTCTTCAATTCAGTTATTTCTTATGCTAGAGGTAGTTGATTTCTTATTGGTAGAGTTTGTGTGTTCAAATACTATGACATAAAATCTTTGTATAAGTGAGTTTTCTATTGTCGTCATTAAATATCCTTTTAATAAATCTATACACAGTACTAACCACAGCTATATCTATGTGCACTATATATATATATATATATATATATATATATATATATATATATATGTCTGTGTGTGTACAGATTTGCTCAACCCAAATACTCATAGATAGATCTATCTAATATTTCAATTACAAAAAAATAACATTCGCTTATAGATAAATCTATTCTTTCAAGTTCACTTGTACATAGATAACTCTGCTTAGAATTTTAATTCAGGAGGAGCCATCCCCAGAATTTAGTCCTTGATTATAAAACTTCATACAATAAACAAATGTCATCTATGGAAGTTATTTCAACTTAGTACAAACAGATACATTATATCAGATATACAAAATCATTCAGAACAAAAAGGAGAAGATTAACATATCTGAACTAGTTCGCGGGAAGACAAATGGAACAACCACGTTCCTCCCAACTATAGAACAGGACAACCAAATTACTTGTCCGATTCACCCCCTAGCCTGACCATGAGTCCATGAGGCAGAACTTGAAATCTCCTCTTCAACAATGTTTCCTCTATATGTAGTCCTCTCCTTGCCTCACACTTAATATTCAGTGTTCATAACAGCAAGTATAAAGTAATTCATTTCCCCAGCATACTAGGCAATGTCCTACCTCCTCACATATGCTATATATAAAAAACAATCCTTTTTGCCCAGGTCTTTTTCCCTCCCTTAGGAATTTTCGCAGCTTTCTAAATCCCTCATTTTTAGGGTCTACAAATGGCAAAATCCCTGATTTGCAACTTGTAACAATCATCCCATAGGTAGTTCCAACATGTTTCCCACTCATGGAGTCATGGTCAACTGAATTTAACATGGTTGTTCCATTTGTCCTCATGCAATAAACAAAACAATATTTTGTTTACATACAAGTGTCAGTCAAATAGTCAGTTGGTTCAAATCAGTTTTCTTCCCAATAGTCATAATAATTAATTACAATTTATCAAATTCGAAATTCGGAATTGCCATAAATGAAAAAAAAATTCCAAATTCGAATTTACCAAAAACAGAATAATTCTCTAACAATTTTTGAATTTAAAAAGTACTTTATTTTTGGGGATATGAGAGACTTGGTTTGTTTTATATCAATACCTCTACTCTCGGTGACGGTGACATGTTGTGATCCTAGGCTAAGCAGAGACTTGAAGGTTGTGCTCATTGATAAACCCAACAATTTTTTTAATTTTTTATTTTTTGCGTGAAAAGAGAAATCCTCGTTGAAGACCTATAAATACATTAGATCAATAGAGATACTTATTTTGTGTGCAACATTTTATTTTCTCTAATTTTGAACCGGTTTTTATTTAATTTTTCACTAGGTTGTGAACAAAATTCATATTGACATGTTGTTTGGCTAGCAGGTTGAGTGGAGCTCGAGGTTTGAGTTTGAGTTTGGCCCTCAGGCCCAGATTTATAAGTTTTCCATAAATAGATTATTTATACATCTAGTTATTTATGTTTATAAATCCCTTTCAAAGTTTTCACTTGTGCAGGTGGGTAGGTCTTGTTCCAAGCTTTTAAACCAGGGCTCCAATACCATGTGTAAGGTCTTTCCAAACAGAACCTTATAAAACATAATTTAAGTAAAGAAATGATATAATAATTTCTTTATGGTTCTCTATTCAGCATAATAACAACTCACTGTTCAATAGAATTTAAAAATGATAGCAGCATGATAATGAATAACATGTTGAGCATAAAAAAATAAATGAACAATATAACAATAATTAACATAACATACTAATGATGATAAATACCTCAGACTCATGTTGTTCTGAAACTCTGCCCCAAGCTAAAGCTCTGCCCAAAACTGACTAACCTCTCAGCCAGCTAGGAACAACCTATCCGGCTCCCTAGCCCCAGGATTCCTTATGGTTTCCTCGCCCCCAAAACCAAAACTCTGAGCAAACTCCTCAATTAAAACCCAAATGAAATCAGTAATCCAGAAGCAGTCCAAAACTATTCCTCCCTTCACCTTCTCCATCTCTCATAAATTAAAATATCATGACCCCCAAAAAGCGCTCTCCCTTCCTGAGTGTCTTTCCTTACCTTATGTCCCTTCCCTTTCATTATCCATCGCCTTATCCCCCCATTAAACCTCAACCACCTAAACCCCCCTTCCATAAATGGGTCCATCTACAGATACAATAAGTCTCCAAAATAAAAATTAATAATTTATTAAACTCATATTCATTAAACAGATATTTAATCATGAAAATTAATTTATTTATTTATTAAAGTAATATTCATTAAACAAATATTTAATCATGATAATTAATTAATTAATTAAGGTTGTTACACTCTTACATGCATTTAATGATTGGCTTGATAAGTCAAAGGAAGTAAATATTAATAATGAAATGATTTAGAAAAGTGGTTTGGGTTTATTAGGCATGTGAAATTTCCCCTTGGACG
>JASDQU010102236.1:656493-687135 GCA_032191745.1 Picea mariana
GAATCATAGCCCCCCAACATTATCGCCCCTCTCATATTATAGCCAACAATATATTTTTATTTAATCAATGTATGCATAACTTACAATGCATACATTGGCCCAAAACATACTAGCTTACCAACTTATTTAACATATGTAAAATTACATTATAGTTCACAAGGATTAAAACTCAGATGTTATACTGCCATTTTTAGAGAGGGTACCATGATATATTGTCCACATATTTTCTTGACAACAATTATGGTGAATGGGCCCATTTTTTGTGTCCTTTAATTGTATTTATGGTCATGGATTAAAGGGCACCACTTGGTGAGTTTTTAAAGGCTTGGCCATAGTTATTTGGTGAATGTTATTAGAGGTTTAATAAAAGAGATTACTAATTGGGAAAACATTTGCTTTGGGAAGATTCTTAGGAGGATGACTTCCACGGAGAAGCTAAAATGAAACAAGAATATGAAGGGAGATATAAGAAAATATAAGAAGGAAAAGATACAAGGAATGAAGAGGAGAATATGGAAACTACTCATGCAATGGAAACCCAAGTTGAGATAGAGTGTTTTGTTCCTACCTATTTGTAAGTGTTGCTAAGAATTAAAACAACGTGCACTCCCATTTTCATTTTGAGGAAAATAAGTTTGATCCAAAGGTTATGAACAATGGTGAAATCCCATTGAAGCATTATGAATGTAATCTCATGAAATTCATAGTTTAATTGACACACTAGTTATGTGAATTGGATCTACAATATAATATCTTAATTTGCATGTTTTGTGCTCTAAGATTTTAAATCATAACCTAATTGTTTGTTTGATTGTCATCCATTGCAGCTCCATCTATGGAAAGCCATTATGTATACCCAACAACCATATTGATTCTAGACATGTACATTCCCATCAAGACATTAAATATTTTAAGATAATAATATATGAAGCATGCTTTGAGCCTTCAAGTAAGATTATTATCTTATGTATAGTTATGAGATTTGTATATATTTATTAATATAGTTACATGGATATAAATGGTGGGGCCATTGAACTATCAATGGTAAATATTTATGAAATAAGTTTAATTGGACAACCTCAACTCTTATTCAACATTACTTTTTATCACAAATCTTATAAGCATTATGTCATAAGTTATAATTCCACTCAATTGACAAAAACTTTTACTATAAGAGTTTTACCATTTACATTGTAGTTCATTTTAAGAGAGCCAAAACATTGAAATTTTGATAAAAAAGAATAGAAAAAAGTCCAACATTTATATCATAAAAAATAATTCTTATTTTATTATTTATTACTCAAAAAGGCGTACACCTATTACACCTATTGATAATGGGCGCATTTAATATGTTTTTAGTATTTAATCAGTTTTGTATGGACAAGATTAAATATTGTTGGAATATTCTTAATTGTCCCAATAAATTAATGGTTGTGATTTCAACCACTAACTTCCTCACTATTATAAAGACATCGGTTTACATGTTTATTTTTTTACTTTTACTTAATCATATTTAAAATTTACTATGATGAACGTTTCATTTTCTAAAGAGCCCAAGTTTAGTAGCCACTATTTTTACTCCAACTATTATTTACTTGCTAGTTTTTATTTCTTTCATACTTTGTGGGTTTAATTGTAAAGAACATGTGTTTCCTCTTAAGAGATCACAAGTTCAAATCCATAGAAGGTAGGGTATGTATACCTCGATAGACTTTACCAATCAAATCGAAGAGAGTCCCTTATCCCACAAACAAGGGGTCTCATACACCAATTTGATGTGGCTTCACACCTTAAAAAATTAATTATTTATTATCAAAATCCTTAATATACTATGCAGGTGGCCATGTTACCGTTGAACTAAGAGCCCCTCCAAATACGAAATGGTGGAAGGCTTCCCGATTTCAGGGGAACTAAGTCGTCGGGACGCATTCTCCCTTTGATTTCGAACGATACGTAGCTGTAGCTTTTGTGTATAAATACACTCTAGAACCGTTACCCTTCCAAAGTACTTCTTTATCGATTTGCTACACTCGCTGCTCTTCTCTGGGGATTAACTTTCGCAGATATTCTCCGCTCTGCTCTGGGGATTAACTTTCGCAGACAGGGAGGGACGCTTGGGACGCTTCTGCAGTTTTTAGGGTTGGTGTTCTTACTCAGACAAACATGGCAGCTGCAAAAAGAGAAGGTATGCTGTTCTTCATCCTTGAAGACTTAAAATACCTCATTTTTTCCTTCTAACTTGGATTGTTAATTTATATTTGTCTAAAGTAAAACTAGTTTCCGCAGCAATGGTCCCTAACCAGAGGGTATCACGAGCCAACAACAATAGGAGAGCTTTGGGAGATATCGGTAACATTGTGGTGGATGCCGGTGTAAATGTCACCAAGGATGGGATCAATGGGTACGTTGTTATTTAAACTCTGAAACCCTAACGTAAGGAAATGAACCATCTTCAGAATACAAATACAGAGACCAATTATGTGACACAAAGAGAGACAAATTACATACATGTATGTGAAAAAATTCGATCTGATTTTATTTCTATTTACAGGAGGAAACCTCTGGCTCAGATCTCTCGCCCTATTACAAGGTTAGTTCATCATGGCTTAGCAACCCATTGCTTCGAGTATGTAGGGATGTGGATTCTAGGGCCTTATTATGTAGAAAATATATCTAATTCTTTAGTCCATTCCATCCTTTTATTAAACTTGAGGGGAATTTGTGTGTAGGAGTTTTGCACAGGCTGCTGCAAACAAGGGCATCTCTGCTGCCAATAATGTAATTTACGTTACCATCTTGATCCGATGTTTTTATGTGGATTCCATATTCTGCTGTTCCTTTCTCTTATATCGTTTTCATTTTTATTCCCAGCAAACTCAAGCACCTGTTGTCATTCCAAAGGCCGAGGTTGTGCGGGAGAACAAGGAAAGGAGGACTAGAAAGAGCAAGGACATTCCTCCCACAACTGCAGTGTCTGAGGATAAATCAGATGATTGCATTATTATTGAACAACCACATAGGGTAAAAACAGCAAAGCCTCGGTCACTAACGACAAGTCTGACATCTCGAAGTGCAGTAGTAAGTTGCTCATGATGCTCTTGTTTTTCCTTTTGTGGAAACTATCATCTTGACATAACATAAAAGAGTCTAATAAGCTTTGATTTCAGGCGTTAGATGATTTTGGATTTGATGATGAAATGCCCGAGGGAGAGGAAGACCCCTTGCCAAACATTGATGGAGGAGACCTTGATAATCAATTGGCAGTGGTTGAATATGTTGAGAATATATATAAGTTCTATCGCAGAACAGAGGTATATTAGGTTGATCTCTTTGTTGGGGGATTTTAAACACAATTGGATTTTGAAATTTGTAGCTTTTCTTGCATCTGCTTGCAGCACATGAGCTGTGTGCCAGACTATATGCCCAGACAACGAGATATTAATGGAAAAATGAGAGCAATCTTGATAAATTGGTTGATTGAGGTGAGTGCAGTCTTGATAAATTGGTTGATTGAGGTGTTTGGTGTCTTCTTTATATATGCCCATTGGTAACAATTATGTTAACGAGTTACAGTGAAGATTTCTATAGTTAATTGTCATTGATTTCGGCACCGGAATTTGCAGGTACATTACAGGTTTGGGTTGATGCCAGAGACTTTGTATCTTACCACAAATCTTCTTGATAGATATCTTTCTATTCAACTTGTATCAAGGAGAAACTATCAATTAGTGGGTACCACTGCAATGCTTCTAGCTTCCAAGTATGAGGAAATTTGGGCTCCGGAGGTGGGGTTTTTATTAATGGTTAAAGAACATATGTTGTACATTTTGCTGCAGACTCCATAGTCTTGCTTATACTTTGCTTCCTTCGATTTTGGTGTCAGGTAGATGAATTTCTTGACATCTTCGAAAATAATTATGAGAGGAAACATGTACTGGTTATGGAGAAGGAAATGCTGAACAAACTGAAATTTCATCTCACAGTCCCAACTCCATATGTATTCCTTGTCCGGTTCCTCAAGGCTGGAGGCTCTGATGAAGAGGCAAGGCCTTATCTAGATTCTGACCTCTATTGCTGACCTTAAATTCAGATTATTATTTTTTTTCCTGCTCTGATGTTTGGTCTAATGGTCAGATGGCAAATTTGGTATTCTTCTTGACGGAACTGAGCTTGATGCAATACGTGATGATAAAGTTCCCCCCATCGATGATTGCTGCTGCTGCAGTCTACACTGCTCGATGCACTTTGCAAAAGATGCCTGTCTGGAGTCATGTACTTAAAGCTCATTCAGGCTACACTGAAACAGACCTTAAGTAAGCTCTGTAGACAATCCACTTTGGTTTCCTATTGTCTTTATTGTTTATTATTGATTGGAAGAAAATGAGTGTCAAAAAATCTAGATGCAATTCATAGAATAACCTCTAGGAAAATAGGAAGATGAAGAAAGTCAAGCTGTGAAAAACAAAGGCACTATGAAGGTGGTCATTTGATTTTGGTATAGATTTCAGTATATAATACAAACACATGTGTCTTGCTTGCATTTGAGAGGGTTTTCTCTTTTTGAATTGTGCAGGGAATGTGTAAAACCATTTGATTTTTGTATGGATTTCAGTATATAATACAAACATATGTGTCTTGCGTGCATTTAAGAGGGTTTTCTCCTTTTTGAATTGTGCAGGGAATGTGTAAAACTGATGGTAGCATTCCATCAGAGTTCAAAAGAAAGCAAACTAAATGCAGTCTTTAGGAAGTACTCAACGCCTCAGTACAACTCTGTGGCATTTATCAAACCTGCTAAGCTGCCTGCATAGATTTTTGATTGGAGTTGCAGTTGCAGGTGAAGCAATTGATGACCAACTGCGCATCCAGCAACTGAATATTGATATGCGAATCAAATGTTTAGCATAGAAGATCTCCATTCACCCTTTTGTAGTCCCCTTTGGCTGGATGGATTTTTTGGCCATTCATTATTATTCTTTGTCTGTAGACTGTAACTGTACATAGTTGTGGCAAAAGCATGATTAAGGGACATCATTCCTCCTCGGTATTTTGGCTTAGCCTTTCCACATTCGAAGGTGGTGGCATAGAGGCAAGAGATCCTGTCAATTGTAATAAATGCTCTAGGGAATTTATGTGTTTTTTCATTTGAAATTTTAATTATAGAACACTGGATTTGTTCTCATTTGAGAGTTGGACATGGACGAAGATTTTGCATAATCTAAATCCATGGAGCTGTTTATGCTATAAAATAATGCCAGGTTATTTACTATTGGTTATAAGTAATTTTTATACATTTCAGATTGAATTTTTCTGTTACTTGTATCGTGCCTTATTTGTGGAAACTATGACCAAGTATACTAAAGTTCTTTATCTTATACTATTTTATTCTCTCCTTTTTAAAGATGCATGTTCAATTTCAAAAGCTGTTCTTAGTTGGGCCGAGCCTCATCTCATTTAGAGATTTATTCATGGGTTTAAATGGAAAATCTTGTTTAAACTCCAGATTGGTTCTTTGTATGGACACGGAAATCATGTTCATGTTCCAAGCAAGTGGAAGTTTAAGAAGTTGGTGTTTCATGAGGCACGTAATGCTTCTTACTAACTAGGACTTAAATCCAATACACTTGTCTTTTTTTTTCACTGGCTGAATAGGCAACTGCGTCCCTCTTGTACTCGCAGCTACCACTATAACCTGCAGGAAATGGAACTTCATAGAACTTCACTTAGTACCTCATAGTAACGCCCCCGAGGACTCGATACAATGGTTTTGATTCTCATAGAATCAAGGTTTTAATTTATAAAAAAGAGGAAAACCTGTGTTTTAATTTATTTAAAACAGGCCTTTAATGTAAGGCCCATAATTAGGGAGAAACCAACAAACAAATCTGTTTTAGGAGGTCGGAGATGAAAGAATGGATATCAATTATTTCTATTAAATATGATAATCCAAACGCAATGATCGGCTTGAAATTGTAAACAGAAACAAGTGAACCAAAACAACAGGTTATAAATTAAAAACCAGAACCCCATAACACAAATAAAGAAAAGGAACTAGGGATTAACCCTACAGATGACATGTTTCCAAGTATTAATCAATTTCCATCAGTGGATTGTCGAGAACATCCCCAAACTAATCACTATATCTTTGTGGTGATAGATAGATTGGTCATCGACAGTAGATCACTTCATACTAGTGAAGACTACTTATACTTATATCAAGCACGAGATATTGCTCACAACTTTATCATAGAGGTCGTCAAATTGCATGGAGTTACAAATATTATTAAATATTGTTGTCATACTGAGATCCAAAGTTTACTTGTAAATTTTGGAAGAATTTGGGTACTAAATTGAATTTTAGTACAACATATCATCCATAGATCTATGGTTAGGGATAAAGAGTTAATTGAGGGTTGAAGACATATTTGATTATTTTCATCATTTAGAATTTGCTTACAACAATGGTTATCACTATTCCTTGAAGATGAGTCCTTTAGAAATCTTGTATGGGTGAAAACTTAACTTACCTATGAGTAGGGATACCTTGGTGGTAAAGAGAACTTATGGCAATGTGACTTTGGAGAAGATGGAAGATACAATGACACAAGTGCATGAGAACATGAAAGCCATATAGGATAGACAAAAACATTATGTGGACATGAAGACAAAGAGTATTTCTCATGTTGGTGAGAAAGTGTTTCTCAAAGTGAAACCAAAGCGGAGTTTCTTGATGCTAGGAAAGTGGAGGAAGTTAGCACCAAGGTATTGTGAACCACTTGAGGTCTTGGAGTAGAATAACATGGTGGCTTACATATTGGCTTTTCCTGCATTTAGTTGTTCACCATGTATTTTTTCTATTAAAAAATACATACATAATGCTACTGATTTATTGGACTATAATGATATTCAAATGGAAGCTATAGGGGAGTTCCACAAAAAGATCATAGATGTTGTATGTATTAGAAAGCAATAGTGGTAGAATAAATATATAGAGTGGGTCAAATTTATCTAGATGCATCATACATAAGGCTAGTCACACTTTTAGTTAGCTTATGAGATGAGGAAGCTTTGCCCTTATCTTTTTATTGTTGAGATTTAAGGAGATAACTTCTCCAAGGAGGAAGTTTCCCTAATGTGTCATAGTTGACTATTTTTGAGTTGTTTATTTTTTAGTTGACATTTACTTAGATGTTTCTTTGGTGATTCTTTTGATCTATAGATGTCATCACCAAGACCTTAGTACTTTGATGTTATTTATTTGATTATATAATGATGATGATGATTGATGAATGATGATTTTGTTTAAAATTATTTCATGATGTTATACTCAAATGATGAACATGATATTTGTCCAATGAAATGGTGATTCTTTAACTTCAAGGCTTACAAAGACTACATTGGCGATGTTGAGAGCAACCTAGAAGGTGTTTTTAGAAATTTATGATTGTCATGAATACTAATGATATAGAGCTTATTTTTCTCTTTTTACAAGGAAAATCTTGTGGGAAACCTTTCAAATACTTTCTTTTGATCCATGGATGATAAATGGGGTAAATTATTGGTGCCTAAGTTTCAAGCACCTAACCTTGAGGGGATCATGATAGTTGAACCAAGACCTTGGTACTTTGATGTTATTTATTTGATTATGACGTGATGATAATGATTGTTGAATGTTGATTTTGTTTAAAATTATTTCATGATGTTATACTCAAATGGTGCCCATGGTTATTTATTAAATGAAATGGTGATGCTCTAACTTGTAGACCTATATTCAGTAGGGTGAGAGGAGCAATTTAGAAGTTGTTTTTAGACATCTATGATTATTGTGAATACTAATGATATTTGGAGGTTATTTCTCTTTTTTTCCAAGGAACCTTGTGGAAAACCCTTTGAGTATTTTCTTGTGATCATAGATGGTAAATGCCTTAAATAATATGTACCTATGTTTCAAGCACCAAACTTCGAGGGGATTAAGAGAGTGGAGTCATTGACCTCCTCAACTTGGGGGGTATATCTCACATCTAGTATTTGGATGTTATTATATTGAGTCATATTGAATGAACCTATTCTCAAAATCCACACCCACATCATCAGACATAAGGATCAACCAAGATGCCTTGATTAATCATTATTGAAGAATAATGCATTTTGAGAAGAAGGACCTCTTCTTCCATGTCTACTATTTTGAAACTACAATGACTACAAGGTACCTAAGTGAGGTTTTAGTGTGGACTTATATTTAATTTAATTGAGTCTCTATTGTCACTTAATTTTAGGGATTTTAGCTTGAGAGCTAGTAATGTGACCTTGAAAGGGATTTTATGGTGAGATCTGTCTTTATCTGACTTAACACTAATTTGCCTCTAAAACTATTTAGAGAGCGTAATTTTATTAGGGTTCCACCCTAACTCCCCTAGTTAGGAGATAGGTTGTTACTTAATGTATTGGACCAATGCCTATTAAATAAGGACCAGAAGGTAGTAGAGTGTGAAATCAATAAATGGAAGTTGACCTCATTAAATAAGGTCCCCTAGTTAGTAGTTGAGGCCTTATTAATGGAGGTCCACTAAGCCATTAGAGTTTTGGTCAATTAGAAACTATATAGGTTAAAAGAAGCTATGTAATTGGTTTCCAAGTGAATAAGATTTTCTTAGTTGGAGGTTAACCCCTCGAAGAGGAAAGTGTACATTGATCTCACTTCCAAATATCAATAAACATTTTCTTACTATTGTTGTATCCATACTTTGGTTTTCTTATTTTCTTTTCGTATTTCTATTTTTGTTTATCTTGATTTGAATAGTTTGTTTCAACTATCAAGGAACATCGCAAGTGGTATAGAAGCACTTTCTTATGCTAACATGCTCAAATTTTAGAATTTTTTGGGGGGTAGAGACATGTTTGGATGTCTTTAAACAACATAGATAAATGACATTGAGTGGGTAAACATCTTATTGGGAAGAGTACATGTAGAAAATACAAGTGGCATCACTTGGTTGGACACCCTTTAACATATGTTGGTACCCCCTAACGTACTATCACATCAAAAAACCCCTATGTATGGAATTTCCTTCCATGTACCGTTAAAGATATTAGAAGCCCCCTATGTGCACCTAAAACTAGCCTTGCATAAACCTATCAATTGTCATGTTTATCTGGTACATAGAGAATAACACTCGAGGAGTCAACTCTTGTGGACCAAGGAATCAAGTAGTATGACTAAGGGTGCAATTGAAATATTTGGCCAAGTACTATTGATGGAAAATCTATCTTCCTTAGTGCTGTGAAATATTTGGCCAATTACTATTGATGAAAAACCTTAGTTATATTAAAGAGCTATAGCACTTGACACTTTGTTTTCATTAGAACCTTGCAAACCGGATCTTTTGTATCACACACACAACAAAAATCCAACATAGTTTACAATTTTAAGAATTTGAAAATTTCATCACTCGAGTAATACTCAATTAGAAGTAGTACTTCCACTAGATTAAATGAATAACCACCCATTTGATGATGTTCCTCTTCCTAATCGATAAGGTGAAGAACCCATAAAACCCCTCTTCATGCCTTGATGAGTGTTTCCTCTCTTTAAAGATTAAATTTGGTAAGTTTTACTAAGCGTTAGAAGGTCATGGTCTTAATCGACTGTGGTAGAACCCATAATTTCATTCATCCTTGCATCACTCAAGAAACACATTGCTCTATCCATGATATTAAACAAATTCAAATTATGACTGCCAATTGGGGGTCGATGAGATGTGGCAAGCAATGTGAAAATATTAAACTTCAAATGGTTGATTATTTCAGCGATGTTGAATGAAATTGGTGGTTGTGATGTTGTTTTGGGTGTTGAATGGTTGAGAACATTAGGCTTCATCACCATGGATTTCCTAGAGTTAGCCATGAGTTTCTATAATGATGGACATTCCTACACTTTCAAGGTTCTCAAAGTAGGCTCTTTAAAAATAATCATCTTCTATCGTATGGAAAAGATCCTAAAAAGGGTCATTTTTGCATTACTAAACAATTTCATGCTATTCAAACCTTGAAAGTGTAGGAATGTCCAACCTTGAGCTACAGGGTGTTTAGTTCTTAAACCAAAAATTCATCTTAGATGAGCTACAAGGTGTTTAGTTCTTAACCAAAATTCATCTTTTCCCCAACTATCACCAAGTTCACTTAAAGGATGCAAATATTCCTAAAACTCTTTTTCACACTCATGAAAGTTATTATGAGTTTTTGGTGATGCATTTTGTTATTTTTAATGCACCTTTTAATTTTTAGAGCTTCATCAAAAAAACATTTTGAGCTCTTCTGTGCCATATTCTCTTGGTTATTTTTTATGACAACTTGGTCTACAACAAAACTTAAGTCACACATGTGGGTCACGTCTCAAAACTCCACCATCACTAATTTTTCCTCAAATGTTCTAAATGATATTTTGGTATCTTAGAAATGGAATATTTGGGATGCAATGTGAGTGATAAGAGTGTGCATGTTGATCCTAAGGAAATTGAGGCGATGAAAAACTAGTCTCAACCTAAGACCCTCAAAAGATGAAATGATTTCTTGGCCTTATAGGTTACTATAGGAACTATGTGTGGGACTATGGTAAAACTGTACCTCCCCTCACCACCTAGATTAGAAGGAATTCCTTCACTTAGAATGATGAGCCTAAACAAACTTTTCATTATTTCAAAGATGCTATGTGTACTACAAAAATACTAGCCACGCTTCACTTATAACATTTTTTTCTTGGAATGTCACACATCCAACAAATAAATTGGGGTTGTATTAATGCAAGAGGGATTCCCAATGACCTTCTCAAACAAGCAATTATGTGATAGATACCTAGGAAAATCCAAAAATAAAAAGGAAATGATGGTTATTCTTCATGGAGTTGATATGTGAAATCCTTGATGGGCATTATTTACCTAATAAAATAGACCATTGCAACTTGAAATGTTTCTTGGAACATAGGCCATCCTCTTAAGAGTAGTAAAATTGGGTTTCTATAATGTTAGGATATGAATATCTACAAGAAGGGAAAGGAGAATGCAATTGTTGATGTTTTATATAGGAAGTATGAAGAGGAAGGTTCCTTATTTTCCTTATCTTTCTCAGTGCCAAATTGGATGCTAGAGGTATGCAAATAATGGTAAACATGTTCCAATATTATGTGACGCAACACCCCTACCTCAGGATCGTTCTTAATCTCCCCTTGAGCCGAAATGGCTCTTCTATTCCTAGTTGGAATCTTCACACTTATAACTACAGGTCCTTCTTAGGATCTACGGCTGTGCGAACAAGTACTAGGTGTGAACTCTTACCCACGTGACGAACCAATGTGGCCACAACCTTTATTTTAAAAGGTATTTCCCGAATCCAGATTTTGGGGGTATTGGTGTGATACAACCCCAACACTCCACATCCATGAAACCTCGAAACCCAATGTGGGACCTCTCCCCAGGACTAGATTTGACATTCTTGTGCCTTCTCCTCAATCGACGACCATGATCGCATCACGACTTCGTGTTTCACAATATCAGGACTATTTGTGTAACGCAAGCCCAATGCTCCAACTCCCGACTTCGAAAATGTCGAGCTCTGAAATCAAGAGATCAACAACTCTAATTGATCCAGATCTAATGGATACTATTCCTCCTGGGCTTGTGAGCATTGAAATATTATCAACCTTATCCTTCCTACTGATCTACTAGATCCAACAGCTCACGAAATTTCGGTATTCCTCCCTCCGATAAATTCCACCATCCGTTCAGATTTTCAATGGCTCCAAGCCAAAGGACTTGGCGTCAGTTCTTCTGGGGTCAACATCTGTGAGGTGAGTTCAACCTTCTTCTTTTCTTCGAATCCTTCAAAGTCTCTATCCCTTCTGAGCCTGGATTCTACTGCAAACTCAAGAATTCCAAGGGTTTTTTTCGTGCACTCCTTGCGGCACTCACTATAACCTCTAGTTATCTGATGTCTTCCTCTTCTGTGCACTCCTTGCAATGGAAATCATTCAACCACTCGCTTGGGTTGGAAAATTATAAGACTTCGAATTGCCTACATACTCCTTGCATGGCTTTGTGCTATATTCTCACTTCTATTGGTATGAGAACAACAATATCTCTCCTGAGATTTTCTGAGGTAAAACTCAGAGCCTATCAACACACTCTTTGCAGACTTTCACTACACTCCTTGTAGGAATTCTCAGGACGAGAAATAATTGAAACTCATTCTCTCCCTCTCAAAGACTTCATACATTCAATCATGAAATCATACATACACACAACATTCAAACAAAATGCATAAAAGAGTCTGGAATTAACTGTAAAAATACCATTCAATAGATGTAGACAGAATTCATAACACCATGAAATCTGGATAAAAAGTTCCTTATATTAATCCAAGTGCATCTGTACATGGGTTCTATAGCATCAACTATCGGCTTATACACTCTTCTACAATCTCTATTATTCTATTATCTTTCTCAACAACTCTCTAATTATTACAATGAGAATAATAATGCATTACAATACATATGAGGTATATTTATAGAGTTTTCCATCCTACACTCTATGCTATCTAATTGAAATAAAATCTACAACTACTTTATGTTTAATACAATAAATGCCTCCAACAAACAGATGAGAGAAACCACTCAAAATATGCATTACAACTCAAAACATAAATGCAAATGCATCCTTTCAAGATATTACATTAGTGTCTTATCCTTTCAAATTCAAAACGCTTTCAAAATGTGCGTTGGTGCATATCCACCTATCCTCTGCTCTTGCGCTTGCTTTGCTGGCTTGTTTACGATGCTACTGCATCATACTCCTCTGGCTGAAAAATTCATGAACTCCTCTTCATGATATTCTGCACTGTGTGTCCATGTTTCTAGATCTCTGCTTCACTTTCCCAACTAGCATCCTCAATCGAGTGTCCCTTCCATTTGACCAAATACTCAAAATATGTCTTTCTCTAGGTATTTTTGCTAACTCTCTAATCAATGACCTTTTCCATCTGTAGATTTTCATATACATGCATTTGTCTAACCCATTGAACTTCTTTATGATCCTATGATCCCTCTGTTTCATCTGTTCGGTAAGGATACATATTGGCTACATTGAATATAGGTGAAATGCCCACACCATCTGGAAATTCATTTTCATAAGCATTTGCCTCAAATTTTATTATGATTTTACATGGCCCTATCTTTTTTATCTTCAACTTATTATATGTTCCCCTTGGGAATATTTCCTTCCTTAGGTGTGCTAAGACAAATCTCCCACTTCAAACTGAATTTCTCTCCTGTGTTGATCTGCTGTGTTCTTATATTCCTGGTTAGAATTTTGCAACTACTCTTTGATCTTACTGTGGAGTTCTTGCATCTCTACTACGAAGTCTTCTGCTTCAGCACTTCTGAAATCACTTAGCTCTAAGTCCCTCAACTCAGATAGTCCCCTTGGCTGCATTCTGTACATTATTTTGAATGGGCTCTATCCTGTGCTCCTATTTGGTGAATCGTTATATGCAAATTCTACTTGTGGCATAATTTGATCCCGTTGAATGTGATGTTGAACTACTAAACTCCTCAATAAGTCCCCTAAACATTGATTTACTACCTCAGTCTTTCCATTTGTCTGAGGATGATATACTGAGCTAAAAGATAAATTAGTCCCTAGCTTCTTCCACAATGTCCTCCAGAAATGACCCACAAATTTGGTATCCCGGTCTGAAAAAATACTTTTAGGTAAGCCACGAATTTGAACAACTTCTCTGAAAAATAGATTTGCAATGTGTGTTGCATCATTGGTTTTCTAACATGGAATGAAATGTGCCATTTTCTATAATCTGTCGACTACCACGATTATGGAATCACAACCTCTCTATGTCCTTGGCAGTCCTAACACAAAATTCATGCTTACTGTGTCCCACGCCCTCTCTCATATCGTAAATGGTTGATATAATCCTGTATTCTGTCTCTTCCCCTTTGCATGTTGGAAAATTCTATAGTTGTTGATAAATTTCTTCACATCTGTCCTCATCCCTGGCTAATAATATAAATTGTTCAGTTGCGCAAATGTTTTTCATGGCCGAAATGTCCATCCAATCTGCCACTATGTTTTTCTTTCAGAAGATTCTCCCTCATAGAACTCTTTGAGATACACAACTGATTTCTTTTGAATAACAATCCATCATGGATTAAGTATTCAATCCATTGGATTTTGTCTATCAGAACATGATTTCCACATGCTTCATAAGTGTCCCTGAAATCTGAATTATCCCTGTACATATCCCTAAGGTTATGAAAACCTAAGGTCTTCACACGAAACTCTACAGAATCAAACATTTCCTGCATAACGCATGAGAAACCTTCTTAGTAGTTCTAGAAATTTTCTTTATAACAAAAGTAAAGTTCTGCATAAATTCAACCCATTTTTCATGTTTTTGGTTCAATTTCTCCTGTCTCGTTATGAATTCTAAAGCATGGTTATTGCTATACAAAATGAACTCTTTCATAACCAAGTAGTGTGTCCATTTCTTTAGTGCTTGTATGACTGCATAAAACTCCTTATCATACGTGGAATATTTTATGTTGGCATCGTTCGACTTCTCAATGAAGTATGCAATCGGTATATTGTCTTGGCTTAAGACTGCTCCAACCGCAAACCCACTTGCGTCACATCTCACTTGAAATGTCTTACCAAAATCTGGCAGAACGAGAAGTGGATGTTTGGTTATTTTCCTTTTCAACAACTTGAAACTTTTCTCTACTTCCTCTATCCAATGAAAAGATTTATGTCTTTTCTCAACTGTGTCCATCATTGGTGCATAAATTCCACTAAAATTTTGGATGAACTTCCTATAAAAACTAGCTAATCCATGGAAGCTTTTGACTTCAAAGATATTCATTGGTGATGGCCATTCTTTGATCGCTTTTACCTTCTCTAGATCCATCTTCAACTCATTTGAAGAGATTAGGAAAATCAAATAACTAATCTCTTTCTTCATGAAAGATGACTTCTTCATATTTATCAACAACTTATCTCGCTGCAACCTCCTCATTACTAGAATTAGGTGTTTCATATGTTCTTCTTCAATCTTACTGAAGACCAGAATATCATCAACATACACAATTACAAACTTCCCAATGAAATCTTTTAGGACTTCATTCATTAACCTCATGAAAGTACTTGGCGCATTCGTCAAACCAAATGGCATGAAATTCCTTTCATATAATCCTTCATTCATCTTGAATGTTGTCTTCCATTCATCACCATCCCTCATTCTAATTTGATAATATTTTCTTTTCAAGTCAATATCTAGAAAAAAAATTGCTTCACTCAAGCAATCCATCAAGTCATCCATCCTTGGTAAAAGAAATCTATACCTCATGGTGATTTTGTTTATATCCCTCAAGTCTGTAAACATTCTCCATCCACCATACTTGTTTGGACTTAACACTGTTGGTACAACGCACATACTCAAACTTTCTCTTATCAACCCCTTATCCATCAAATCATGGACTTGATTCTTAATGTATTCATTCTCCCGCGACGTCAATCTATACATTGTTTTGTTCAGTAAACTTGCCTCTGGTATAAGGTCAATGTGATATCTTATACTTTCAATGGGTGGCAATGAACAAGGTAAATCATCCACCACTATATTAGCGGAATTCTCCAGCATTTCCATAATTTCCTCCGGTAGATCATCTATCAAAGTATTGGTTAAAATGACTCTAGGTTTCCTTACCACAACAAACTGCATTTCTTGATATTTCTTGACTTCATCAAGAAGATCCTTGCCACTCATGAGAAGTATAGTATTTCTTGTTTATTCTTTCACTTTCTTATCTTCAATTGCCAGCAACATATGCGTTCTACCATTCTTCTCTAAGTTATATATGTTCTTTCTCCCATCATGAACAACATTTATGTCATATTTCCACATTCTTCCCAGCAAACGATTATAGAAATCCATGGGAATAATGTCACATAAGATCTCATCTATGTAACCCCCTATATTAAATTCAAATAAACATTGTTTAGTGACAGTTACCTGATGTTCGTTTTGCAACCACGAGACTTTATATGGGCTCAGATGTGCAACTGTCTCTAATTCAAGGTTCTCCACCATTCCCGTGGATACTATATTATATGTGCTTCCACTCTCCACAATTACCATGCATACCCTATCCTTGTTCTTGCAAGAAGTTCTAAACAAACTGTTTCTATGGACTGGATTTTCTACCTCTTTATATAGTTTTAAGAGAATTTTCCTCATCACTACGGATCTTCCGCCTTCTGCATCTTCTGCCTCAACATTTTGCCTCTATGCTTCTGAAATGTGAGCTTCTCCTCCTCCATCTCTCTTTCTATTAGCACATTCAAAATATTTGTGTCCTATCTTTCCACAAAAAAAACATTTTGTCTCACCTCCTCTGCCTCTGCCTCTTCCTCTTGCTCGCGGAAAAGTGTTCTTATCGGCATATTGTCTTCCCTGTGAACTTCCTCCTCTTGCTGGGTGATTATGAGGCTTCTTTTATTCATCCTTGGGATTTTGTATTTTTTCCTGGGCAATTTCTTTGCCTCTTCTCTGACTTCTACCTATGCCCCTTTGACCTTTTTTCGGGCCAATTTTTCTTCTTCCGTTAGAGCAATATGATAAGAATCTTCAATATTTTTTATTGCCACAATGCTCATCTCATACTAAATGTCATATCTCAGACCATTCATGTATCTAGCAACCTTTTCATCATCACTTTCGTGATGACCTGCTCGGATGTTAAGTCGGTAAAACTCCTCAATGTATTCCTTCACTGTCATCCCCTTCTGTCTCAAATTTTGCATTCTTCGAAACAAGTTAATTTGATAATCTCTCAGTATAAACTTGGCCTTTATTTTTTCTACCATCCTATCCTAGATTTTGATTCTTTGTCTACCTTTGAAATGCCTATCATCCTGCAGTTCATCCCACCATAGTGTTGCATGCCCTTTCAATCTAGTGACAACATGTTTAACTTTCTTATATTCTTCGATATATTCATAATCAAAGTATTTATCCAAAGCTCTAAACCAATCTAGCATATCCTCAACATCTAAGTTTCCTTCATACATCAGAATGTCCATTTTTTCTCTGGCCCCTATTCTTGCAACAACTCTGAATAGACGTTCTTCTACATCATCTTCAGCTACAACTTCTCCTTCAGCTCTAGCCTCATTTTCACTTTCGGCTTCACTGACATCTCATGTATCAGTAGCTCGTCTTTGTGTTTTCTCCATAGCATATAATCAAGAACGAAGTTCTCTCATTTCCCTCTCCATGGATAGATCAGGCATTGGTCTATCTTGACGTCTTATGGGCGGCATTGTTCAAATCTGTTCCATGCAAAATTCAATTTACAACTTTCCTTTTGTCTCCCTTTGCCTACAGAAAACAATGATTGTATGCTCTTCACTACAGAGATTAAAAATTTGTGCTCTGATACCACCTGATGCAGCACCCCTACCTTAGCAAGTTTTTCTTAACCTCCCAGCCTAAGGATCATTCTTAATCTCCCCTTGAGCCGAAATGGCTCTTCGATTCCTAGCTGGAATCTTCACACTTGTAACCATAACTCCTTAGGAATGATGCCTATTCGAACAAGTACTAGGCGTGAACTCTTACCCACATGACCAACCAATGTGGCCACAACCTTTATCCAAAGATGTATTTTTCTAATCTCGATTTTGGGGGTATTGGCGTGATACAACCCCAACACTCCAAATCCAGGAAACCCTAAAACTCGATGAGGGACCTCTCCCAAGGACCAAATATGACGATCTTGTCCCTTCTCCTCGATCGATGGCCATGATCGCATTTCAACTTCACATTTTGCAATATCGGGACTATTTGTGTAACGCAAGCCCAATGATCCAACTCCTAACTCTCGAAATGATGAGATCCAAAATCAAGAGATCAACGACTCTCGTTGATCCAGATCCAATGGATACTATTCATCCTGGGCTTGTGAACACTTAAAGGTTATCAACCTTATCCTTCCCATTGATCTACTAGATCCAATGGCTCACAGAATTTCAGTATTCCTCCCTCCAAGAAATTCCACCGTCCGTTTTGATTTTCAATGGCTCCAAGACAAAGGAATTGGCGTTAGTTCTTCTGGGGTCAGCCTCTACGAGGTGACTTCAACCTTCTTCTTTTATTCGAATCCCTCAAAGTCTCTATCCCTTCTGAGCTTGGCTTCTACTCCAAACTCAATAATTCCAAGGGTTCTTTGCATGCACTCCTTTCGCCACTCATGATAACCTATGGTTACCTAATGTCTTCCTCTTCTGTGCACTCCTTTCAAAAAAAATCCTTCAACCACTCGCTTGGGTTGGAAAAGTATAATACTTCAACCCGCCTATGCAATCCTTGCGCGACTCTATCATATACTCGCACTTCTGTTGGTATGAGAACAACGATATCTCTCCTGAGATTTTCTAAGGTAAAACACAGAGCCTATCAGCACACTCTTTGCGAACTTTCAATGGACTCCTTGAAGGAATTCTCAGGATGAGAAACAATTGAAACTCATTCTCTCCCTCTCAAAGACTTCATACATTCAATCATGAAATCATACATACACACATCATTGAAACAAAATGCATAATAGAGACTGTAATTAACTGTAAACATACAATTCAATAGATGTAGAAAGAATTCATAACACCATGAAATGTGGATCAAATCTTCCTTATATTAATCCAAGTGCATATGTACATGGCTCATATTACATACGAGGGAGATTTCTAGAGTTTTCCCTACTACACTCTAAGCTATCTTATCGAAATAAAAGCTACATCTACTTTACAATTAATACAATAAATGCCTCCAACAAACAAATGAGAGAAACCACTCAAAATATGGATTACAACTCAAAACATACATGTGAATGCATCCTTTCAAGATATTACATTAGTGTCTTATCCTTTCAAATTCAAAACGCTTTCAAAATGTGCACTGGTGCATATCCAGTTGTCCTCCACTCTTGTGCTTTCTTTTCTGGCTCGCTTGCCATGCTCCTGCATCATTGTGCAAATTATCAAGAAGCTATAGGTCGACCAACATGGATATTGATCTACACTTGTCATAATGATGAGCTCCTATATAAATGGCATGTTTTTTTGGTCCAAGATTCAACATTTAAATCTAGAGTGTTATCTAAATTACACACCTTTTCAACATCACATCATTCCAGGCTTTAAAAAACATATGAATAGAGTAAGCATTCATTCTTGTGTTCAAATGTTACAATTTCCAATAAATCAAAGGGGAATTATTGAAGATTCCTAAATAATTACAACTTTTATCCATTCCATCGATCATGTGCATTGACATTTTTATGGATTTCATGTGGGGTTACCAAAATTAGGCAAACAATTAGTGATCATGGTAGTTGTTGATTTCCTTTCTAAATATGTTAAATTTTTTTCCTTGCAATAACCATTCAAGGCCCCTATAGTAGCATAACTATTTACATACAATATTTTTAAATTCCATGGCATGCTAAAATCAATCGTTACTGATCATGACCGCACCTTCATTAGAAATTTTTGGTAGGGGTTGTTTCAGCTTCAAGGTATCCAATTCAATCTCAACACATCATACAACCCCCAAGCATATGGCCAGATGGACTCAATGAACAAGTTTCTAGAATCTTATTTATGTTTTTTTACATTAGACCATCAATCCCAATGGGTCCAATGGTTACCCCTGGTTGAATGGTGGTATAATAACACTTATTATGAAGCTACTAAAATTATCCCCTTTGAGGTAGTCAATGGACAACCACCCCTATTAGTACTCTCATAATTGCAAGAAATCTATAAGGTTCTCGAGGTGGAAAAAAATTTGATAGATGGTGTTGGCATTCTTCATACTCAAGGATTATTTGTTGTTGGCCCAGAACTACATGAAGCAATAGATCAATCAACGTCACTCCAAATGCCACCTTGAATAAGGGAATCATGTGATCTTGCATATTTATCCCTATAAGAAGAGATCAAGGAGAAGAGCCATTACAAGTTAACACCTAAGTTTTACATACCTTATACTATACTCAAACATATAGGCATGGTGGCTTACAAATTTTCTTTTTCTGACCATTCTAAGTTTCACCTAGTATTTCTTGTGTCTTGCTTGAATAAATTTGGTTGATTCCAATTGTAGAGTTCAAACCAACCTTCCCAAACTTGATGAGAATGGTGCCATTTGGTTGTATCGTAAGGTTGTTTTGGAAAAATGAAAGTGCCATATTTTCCAACGCACTATCCATGAAGTTTTCATTTGGTGGAAGGATACACACAATGAATATGATACATGGGAAGAAATAAGGATTGTCCACCAATTTCCTCATCTCTAGCCTTGATAACAACATTTGTTTGTAGGGGGGAGGGCATGTTAGATTCCCACCCTAACTCCCCTAGCTACGAGAATATGTTGTTACATAATGTATTGGAGACACATTTATCAGATAAGGCCCATGAGGTAGTAGAATGTGAGATCAATAAAAGTAAGTTTCCTCATTAAAGAATGTCCACTAGTTAGTGGTTGAGAACTCATTAATGGAGGTCCACTAGGGAGTTAGTGTTTTGGTTAGATAGAAACTATATATAGTAGTAAAATCTATGTAATTAGTTTCCAAGTGAATATTACTATATTTCGAGCTCTACTCAGTTGGATATTTCCCCCATGAAGTGACAAGTGATCAGTAATATCAATTCTAAATATTAATAAAGGTTTGTTTACTATTGTTATTTCCATACTATCATTCTATTTATTTGATCCGAATTATTTTCGGCACAAAATGAGAGTAGAGAAATAATAAATAAATGTATAGAGATATCTCAGATATACAATAATATAACAAAAATATATCATAGATGTAGCCATAAACACAAATATATAGTAATACACAATTTCTATTAATGAGCAAAATGCACAAAACTGTAGAAATACATAGTGAAAGACTTGTTAGAATGGTGGAATCTCATCTTTGAGAATAGATGTCATGGCTACTCACATTCGCAAGAATATGATTTTTACAATGAGGCCCCAAAGGACTTTTTAACATAAAAAAAATTCCAAAACCCTAACCCTAGAAGGTGAAAAGCGAACAATTTTGTGGACTCTGTTTTGGGTAGTTTGGTGTATCAACTTTCAGGAGATGTAACTTTGGAATACAATCTCCATTTGGGGCACATGATAGCTTGTTAGAAATTTATCTTCGAGGATATTCATTTCGGGGGATTGATTATAGCCTTTGGAAATAGTTGACTTAATCGATCTCAAAAATTCTTCATTTAGGCCCTCAAAATGGCCCTGAAAGTTTAGGAATCGAAAAAATGCTAAAAATAGTAAACTGGCAAAAGACTATTTTGAACCAGTTGGAATAGGTGGGTGGCCACCAATAGCCACTTGGATCAATCCTCCCTCCTTAGGAAGAAATGGTCGCCATTGAGTTGAGTGCCTAAGAAAAAGTGTTTATTGAATATGCATATTGATGAGTTGCTTTCCTTGCTGGAGAAGTTGTGCTACTCATCTTGTTGAAGGTTGTCATGAATGTGGCTAGAAGGGTTGGAAATTTTTAACAAGTCCCACTACATGAGATGATTGTGTGTAGAAGGAATCCTTTGTATTTTCTTCAATCTTGTCAGCCTGCTTCCGGTGGACAAAATGTGCTTGGACCGAGGTTGCAGTGGTTGCGGTGTTCTTCTCTTCACCTTTTGAACAGAGTGTGAAGAAGATGAATTTTGTAGTGTAAAACACTTGACCCCTAAATACTCTTTTAAGGGATGGGGCATCAAATTTTCTCTTCTCTAGTTTCATTTTCGGTCCCCTACTAAGCAAAAACCCTCGTCTTTTATTCACCCAAGGTGTAAATCTCACACTATGCGCCTAACTAGCTAGCAGAATCCTCCTCGTTACCTTGGGTTGAAAATTGGGAGCTAAAAGGTCTACTTAGTGAAGGTTTCAGTACTTCATAACTTCCAGACTTCGAGAATTCCAATGATATTGCATGATGTTCCTCCCGAATGCCGAATTCCCAAGTTGTCGAACAACGGAGTGAATCAAGAGTCCACATCATCCGCTGAAATCCTAGGGCTGGAAAGAGGCTTTGTGACTTAGGGCTTCAGAGATATTTCCTACTCCATCAGGAGATATCCCCGGAGTGTCAAATTGGTGTAATTCTGATGGGCCTCGATCAGTGGACCCTATGTCACTAACCATCAATGGTCATGATTTATTTTGGAACTCTGGGCTTGAGGAGTTCCATAGGGTTAACACACTCACTCCTCAGGAGCATCGGACTAGTGAAGTTGTGAAGGAGCTTAATATTACTATGCAAGGCCTCGACCTTCAGGTCCTTATGCATATATATGACACTATGCTCAAAAATTCCATACTCCTGGAGTCCCAGACTTCCAAAGGGTTGTCCTTGCATGAGGTGACATATTAAAAGAAAAGGTAAGGACAGGTGGGCAACGACTACTCCACATGCCAATAAAACAACTGAACACATGCTAAGGGGAGAAAAGATAACATGTGGCCACTTTAGTGGGTGACATGTGTCACGTGTTAATGGGCCTACAAGGTCAATGAAACATACGAATTTAATTGACACATGGCATGTGATACATGGGTCCACATCACGTTGGATGTGTTAAATTTGGCAGCATTGACAATCATTCTCCAATGAGAGGCCATATGGGCCACCCTGAGGATAGCTAGGGAGATTTGGTGAATCAACCAGTCTTGTGAGGTATTGACAAAAGCCAGGGGGAACAAACAACCTCTGTGAGTCAAAGAAAAAATCAATATGAACAAGATGCTATGTGAGTCTAATGCAAAAGTCAGGGGGAATGTAAAACCTCTGTGAGCATAGACGTTCTAGTGAAAAAGTCAGGGGGAACATAAAACCTCTGTGAGGATAGACAGACTAGTGTAAAAGTCAGGGGGAACATACATCCTCTGTCATCCTATTCAAACCTTGTGAGCCATGAGCAAAAGTCAAGGTATCTAGCAAAAATTAGGTTGAATGTAAAATTCCTATGAGATAGAAAAAAACAATGTTCCTAATATTGCAAATGATGTAATTGTATTGATCTAGTGCGTTGGCGTGTGTAAACATTATCCACCATTAAGAGAATTTCGAATTGCCTTGTCAAGAGTTGTAACTAAAGTCTTGAGTCTAGTTCTATGTTAGAACTAAAGTGTAATATTGAGTTGTAACTAAAGTCTTAAGTCTAGTTTTATGTTAGAACTAAAGTGTAATGTTGAGTTGCAACTAAAGTCTTGAGTCTAGTTCTATTTTAGTAATGTTGAGTTGCAACTAAAGTCTTGAGTCTATTTCTATTTTAGAACTAAAGTGTAATGTTGAGTTGCAACTAAAGTATTGAATCTAGTTCTACTTTAGAACTAAAGTGTAATGTTGAGTTGCAACTAAAGTCTTAAGTCTAGTTCTAAGTTCGAACTAAAGCATGTCAGTATCAAGTCTAGTTCTAAGTTCAAACTAAAGTGTAATGCTGAGTTGTAACCAATCTCAAGTCTAGTTCTAAAGTTCGAACTAAAGTGCAATGTTGAGTTGTAACCAATCTCAAGTCTATTTCTAAGTTTGAACTAAAGTATGAAGTTGAGTTATGAATAATGCATTTAATCAGGTTACTATTTCGAGGTTCTCCTCTTCCCCTCTCCATCCTATATAAGAAGAGGTTGAACCCTCTCCTCAAGACAATTTTGCAACACAATTTTGAAACAGAGTTTTCATATGCAGGTTGAGGGTGAAGTAATGGAGGAGCACATCAGTGATAAAGAGGCAGCATATCAAAGGTGTATTTCATAAAGGTATTGTAATTATTTGTCAAGTCAGAGTCATCTTGGCAAGCTCTTTGGGAGAAGTACATTCATGGTGGATATTTGTAAGATTTATTACATTATTAATGCAATAAAAGAATATTGTCTGCTGGGGTTTTTCTCCTTGTACAGGGTTTCCCCAGGGTATATGTGTTGTTGTTATGCATGTTTACTTATCTACATAATTATTGATATTCAATTATGATTTGAAATTGTTGAAGTGTATTAAGATGGAATCAAAGTATTGAAGAAAATAAAATAATTAATCTGCATAAGAAATCAAGCTCATAATATAGCATGGTATCAGAGCTTAGGGTGTGTTAAACATGTTGAAGTGCAACAATAGGTACACATAGATCCAAGTGAGCTTGATTAAGTTTCCAGTGTGAGGACCATGGCATCCTCCATTTTAGTCAAGGCCGAAGATAGGCTCGAAGGAGCTACCAACTTTAATGTGTGGAAGCTCCGTATAACAAATATCTTGCAAGAGCATGATATTGAGCAGTATGTGACCATAGTGGTGGAGGAACCAATGAATAATGCAGAAAGAATGGCTTTCAGGAAGAGTCAAGCAAAGTCCAAGTGAATCATATTTGACTCAATCAAAGATAGTATAATTCCTGCAATGACTTCGTTGATGACTGCCAAGGACTGTATGGATACCTTGGTGAATATGTATATGAAATAGGATCCAAGTCAGAAGAGGACACTTAAGCACAAGCTTAAGTATCTGAAGATGGAGAAAGGTGAATCAATGGCATCTTTCTATTCCAGGATAGCTCAGATCAAAGATCAGCTTTTGGTCATAGGGGTCACAGTGGATGATGATGATTTAGTGTAGGCCATCTTTTACGGTCTTCCTTCTTCATGGGAGACCTTCTTATACAGTGTAAGTGGGAGAGAGATTCAGCCCAAGTTTGATAGGTTATGGCATTATTATCTCCAGGAGGAGAGTCTCACAGCTACCAGGAGTGAGCAAACGAAAGAAGAGCACTCAGCTTTAGAATCAAGATTCAAGGGAAAGAAGAAAGACACTTTTTAGAAAGGCTCCCAATGCAAGCCAAACATCAAAGGTACATTCAAAGGAAAGAATATTGATACATCTAAGATTAAATGCTTTAGCTGTAATAAGTGGGGTCATTTTGCTAAATATTGTTGGTTTAGAAATAAATATCCTAGGAAAGGGAAACATCATGTCTCAACTATTGAGGATGATGAATCCAAAAGAAATTAGAAAATTCCTTCTAATGAGAAGGAAAATAGGAAAGAATATTATTTTGTTTCTTATTTATCTAGTTCAGTTTCCACGGGGCCAAAAACTTGGTTAGTAGACAGTGGTGCATCAAAGCACATGACAGGGTACAAGGAGATCCTCTCACATTTCGAGACAAAATATTTTGCAGAGAAAGTCAAGCTTGGGGATGAAAAATGTTACAAGATAGAGTGAGTAGGCTCTATCTCCTTCAAATTAGAATCTGGGGCTAGAATTCATGTTGATGAAGTATTATATGTTCCAGGGCTCAAGAAGAATCTACTATCAGTTGCAACCCTTGAGGAAAAGGGATATTGGGTGATCTTCAAGGACAAGAAGGCACTAATATGGGCTAAAGGTAGCCACTTAAGTACAACAAGACCCATTGGAACTCGCAGTGGAGGACTATATGTCGTGTCAAGACATTCAGTTTAGGCATTGGCTCATGATGCAACTAGCTCCAACGAGTTGTGGCACATAAGACTTGGACATATTCGTTACAAAGCTCTTCCAGATCTACAGACCATGGTATGTGGCATGCCCTCTATTTCTCTTAGTAAAAATGAAATTTGTAAGGGATGCATGAAAGTAGTGACAAGAGAGCTTAAGGCATCTTAGATCTGGTTCATTCTAATGTATGTGGTCCCATGTCATCTCCCTCACTCAGTGGTTGTTTGTATTATGTCATTTTTATTGATGATTACTCAAGAAAATGTTGGATATATTTTCTTAAAGATAAAAGTGACAGTTTTGATAAATTCAAATAATATAAAGACTTTATTGAAAAGAAGATAGGGAAACACATCAGAGTCCTTAGAATATACAATGGAGGAGAGTTTGAATCTCTTCAGTTTAAGGATTTCTACAAGTTAGCAGGAATCAAGAGACAGTTGATCGTTCCATATAACCCTCAGAAAAATGGTGTTGCTGAGAGGAAAAAAAAGACTATTTGTGAGGCAATGAAAGCAATGATGTTTGACCAGGATCTGCCACATTCCTTATGGGCAGAAGCTACCTCCACTGCCGTGTATATTCAGAACAGGTGTCCACATGCTATTTTGAAGGACAAACCTCTTGAAGAAGTCTTCTCAGGGATCAAACCTAAAGTAGGGCATCTAAGGATATTTAGATGTCCTGTGTATATTCATGTCCCTAAGGAAAAAAGGACAAATATTGAACCCTCATGCAAGAAAGGGGTTTTTGTGGGGTACAGTGAGAACTCCAAAGCTTACAGGATTTATGTACCAAGTCACAGGAAAATAGAGGTAAGAAAATATCTGACATTCCATGAGGAAGCCGCATTTAAGAAATCCAGAGAGCTTCAACAGGATTTAGAAGCAGTTCAACCAACTTCACCCTCTTCTGAAAATAAAGAGTCAAATGATCAGAGGGAGGAACCTCATGAAGGGCTAAGTAATGAGCCCCTAGAACCCACTGAAGTGTTAGAAATAACTCTTGAATAACCTCCAACCAAAAGGAATCTAGGGTGGCTTAAAGAAATAGTGCAGGAAGAACAAAGGATAGGTGCTCCCAAAGAAACTTTCAGGGAAAGGAAGAGGCCTCATATGTTTGGAGGCTATGTTGCACTGATGAGAAGAATTAGTGATGTCAAACCTTATTCATTTGAAGTAGAATATAATTTACAAGTATGGAAGGATTCCATGCTTGAAGAATATAGGTCTATTATAAAGAGCAATGTTCAAGACATTGTGCCAAGGCCAAAAGACAAATGAGCGGTTTCCTCCAAATGGATATATAAGATCAAACATGCAGCTAATGGAAGTGTGGAAAAGTTCAAAGAAAGATTTGTAGCCAGAGGCTTCAGTCAAAAATAAGGAATCGGCTAAGAAGAGACTTTTTCTCCTGTATACAGGTATACCTCCATTCGATCTATTTTTTCGTTATCTTTCGTACTTGGTTGGAAAATACATCAGATGGATGTAAAAACAACATTATTGAATGGAAATATTGAACATGAGGTCTTTGTGTGACAAAGAGATTGTTTTATACTGCATAACAAAGCCACTCATGTATGCAAGATAAGGAAGGCCTTGCATGGTCTTAAGCAGGCTCCTAGAGTTTGGTATGATAGAGTGATGGCTTTCTTAAAATCCTAGGATTTCAGAAAAGTGATGTTGATGCAAATCTATACTTCAAGGTAAGAGGTAACCAACCTATTATACTAATCATGTATGTTGATGATCTCTTTCTAACAGGAAATGAAGGGCTAATAGCCTGGTGTAAGAGGGAGCTAACCTCAGAATTCAAGATGAAAGACTTAGGCTTGATGCATTACTTCCTAGGATTGGAAGTGTGGCAAAGATAGGGCGAGATATTTCTAGCACAAGGAAAATACACAGTGGATGTACTAAAGAGGCTTGGTATGATGGATTGCAAATCCATGTCTACTCCGATGGTTACCAACCTGAAGAAGATGCATGATTATGATACAGGTTAAGATTTGGTGGATCCCACCATGTATAGGCAGTTGATTGGATCATTGATGTACATGATCCACACTAGTCTAGATATATTCTATGCAGTGGTTGCAATGAGTTAGTTCATGACTAAACTGAGACAGAGATACAGGGTGGTAGCAAAGCACATATTGAGATATCTCAGAGGGACCGTTACTTATGGTCTGAGATATACATCCAGTGGTGGTTTATTTCTACATGGGTATGTAGATGCTGACTGGGCAGGAAGCCCAGTGGATCAGAAGAGTACTTCTGGATATTGCTTCAGTTTAGGATCCGCTATGATATCTTGGTCAAGCTGAAATCAGGGATCCATTTCACAGAGTATAACAGAGGTTGAGTACATTGCAGCAAGTGATTCTAGCAAGGAAGCAGTATGGCTCAGAAAATTTCTTTTTGGGTTGTTTGGTGACAAGCTCGAGATGACGGTGGTTCACTGTGATAACCAAAGTTGCATAAAATTGAAAAAGAACTCAGTATTTCATGACAGTTCAAAACATATTGACATGAGGTACCACTACATCTGAAACTTGGTCCAGAGAAAAACTATAAAGTTATAGTACATAGCCACGAGCAAGAAGGTAGCTGATATCCTGACCAAGCCTTTGACCTCGAGATAGTTTGTGCAGCTGAGAGGCAAGCTTGGTGTGGCTGAGAATGACTCCCTCAATGAGAGGGAGTGTTAAATTTGGCAGCATCGACAGTCATTCTCCAATAAGAAGCCATATGGGCCACCCTGAGACTAGCCAGGGATATTTGGAGAATCAACCAATCTTGTGAGGTATTCACAAAATCCAGGGGGAACAAATAACCTCTGTGAGTCAAAACAAAAGTCAGAATGAATGAGATGTTATGCGAGTCTAATGAAAAAGTCATGGGGAACGTACAACCTCTGTGAGCATAGACAGTCTACTGCAAACGTTAAGGGGAATGTACAACTTCTCTGAGCATAGATAGACTAGTGCAAAAGTCAATGGGAACATACAATCTCTATCAGCCTAGTCAAACCTTGTGAGCTGTGAGAAAAAGTCAAGGTATCTAGCAAAAGTTAGGTTGAATGTAAAATTCCTATGAGCTAGAAACAAATGATATTCCTAATATTGCAAATGATGTAATTGTATTGATTTAGTGCATTGGCACATGTAAACATTATCCACCATAAAGGGAATTTCGAATTTCCTTGTCAAGAGTAGTAACTAAAGTCTTGAGTCTAGTTCTATGTTAGAACTAAAGTGTAATGTTGAGTTGTAACTAAAGTCTTGAGTCTAGTTCTATGTTAGAACTAAAGTGTAATGTTGAGTTGTAACTAAAGTCTTGAGTCTAGTTCTATGTTAGAACTAAAGTGTAATGTTTAGTTGCAACTAAATTCTAGAGTTTAGTTCTATTTTAGTAATGTTGAGTTGCAACTAAAGTCTTGAGTGTAGTTCTATTTTAGAACTAAAGTGTAATGTTGAGTTGCAACTAAAGTCTTGAGTCTAGTTCTACTTTAGAACTAAAGTGTATTGTTGAGTTGAAACTAAAGTCTTAAGTCTACTTCTAAGTTCAAACTAAAGCATGTCAGTCTCAAGTCTAGTTCTAAGTTCGAACTAAAGTGTAATGCTGAGTTGTAACCAATCTCAAGTCTAGTTCTAAAGTTTGAACTAAAGTGTAATGTTGAGTTGTAACCAATCTCAAATCTAGTTCTAAGTTTGAAATAAAGCATGAAGTTCAGTTCTGACTAATGCCTGCAATCAAGTTACTATTTCGATCTTCTCCTCTTCCCCTCTTCAGCCTATATAAGAAGAGGTCAAACCCTCTCCTCAACATAGTTTTGCAACACAATTTTGAAATAGAGTTTTCATATGCAGGTTGAGGGTGAAGTAATAGAGGATCACATTAGTGATAAAGAGGCAACATATCAAAGGTGTATTTAAGCAAGGTATTGTAAGTCTTTGTCAGGACAGAGTCATCTTCGCAAGCTCTTTGAGAGAAGTACATTCATGGTGGATATTTGTAAGAGATCTTACATTATTAATGCAATAAAGGAATATTGTTTGTTGGGGTTTTTCTCCTTGTAAAGGGTTTCCCCAAGGCATATGTGTTGTTGATATGCAATTTTACTTATCTACATAATTATTTCTATTCAATTATGATTTGAAATTGTTGAAGTGTATTAAGCTGGAATAAAAGTATTGAAGAAAATAAAAGAATTAATCTACATAAGAAATCAAGCTCATAATATAACAGGATGATTTCAACATACCTCTTCACCATGGATTAAACACCTTCCAAATCATTCGATCTTATGGTCATGGTGTGTCCACGTAACCCCTAGATCTACGGCCTTCGTTACTTTGTAACTTTGGATTTCGTGGACTTCATGGCGTGACTTTCTCCTTGCTCCAAAGTGGTTGTTAGGACCACGCTATGCACCTTTTTGCCTATACCTTTTGACATTATTATACCTTTCATCACTAGTATTTAGACTCACATTATCACCTCACCTGATCATTCCAAGGTATACAACGTCCTTTCTCATGATTATATGCTTAATCTGTTTTGCATAACACTTTACATTACTTTTGGTCTTAACCATTGATTAGAAGTGCATAAGTGTCTTCTGCAGAATAGTATTCAAGACCGATGCTGAAACACAGAACTGTCCAGTTGATGCTGAAACACGAAAGCTGCTACACAGTCCGAGGATGCATATGCCGAAACATGAAGCGGCTACATGGTTCGAGAAGGCAGATGCTGAAACACGGAGCTGTCACTCCATTATTGAAACATGAGCCCTGACAGTTAGCAGTCAAGGCCGACACAGTCAAAGGGCGCAATTCACGTGGCCAAATAGCCCGTGAATTGCGATACTGAAACAGCATCAGCAGCTATGAGAAGAAGTTGTTACACCAGCCGTAACAACAATGCATCATCAACTCCTGTATTAGCATTCGGTTGCATAAGAATAGGACACCCTATGCTGATTTAGAAAGAAGATCCGATTTAGCGTAGGATCCAGATCTGCCT
>JASDQU010102236.1:687235-697663 GCA_032191745.1 Picea mariana
CTTTGTTCTCTGTTAGATAGAGTTTATTGTTTCTGCATTATTATTGTTTCCATGAAAAAGTATTGATACTGAATCTCTGTTGAGAATAAGGGTCCTGTTCTCTGATTGCAAGATAGTTGTTCTTTCCCATTGCAATGATGCTTTGAAATGTAATCCAGTATTCTTAATTTAACTATGAAGAATTGCAATTAGGGAGAGTTATTTCCTGTGATCTAATTCAGAACTTCAGTTCACTTCAGCAATCATAGATAGAATGATTTCTTTACTACAACACTAAATGATTTTGGAATTGAGCATATACAGTGTGTGGCTATCTTTGAAACAAAAGACTTCCCTGGGTTGATAATTTATGTTTCACTTAGTTGTTTAAAATTAATTAAGCAATTATAGTGACCAACAGTGGTCAACTACAAAATGACCATGGTTGAGATCTAATTGTCAGGAGAGATATCGAAGGGTCTCTCTATCTACAATTCATGTTTATTCATAGCTCCAACATTCGGGGAGTTTACCCACTCCACAATCCTTGTCTCCCGGAGCAGCACTTTGTTGAAGTGCTGAATACAGTCTAGATCCAATAGTCAGAGGAGATATTGAAGGGTCCTTAGATCTACAGTTTCTCTCGCTTCATAAATTCAGTTTTGAGAGGTCTCCTCACCTTGAACCATACTTCCTTCTGGAGTGTCGAACTTGAGAAGTCTCGAGTACTAGATCTAACAGTCAGGAGATATCTTGATGTATCCTTGGATCTATGGCTCTCATTACTTCATGGATTTGGCGTTCGAGGGGTTTGATGATATATCATCCCTGTTCTTACGGAGTGACAATTTGTCGATGTTTTCTCGATGTGGATCCAATGTCCAAGGGGCTCCTGATTACTCTCATATCGATGGTTCAATACATGGTTTTTGCCAATGGTTTTATATTTTTGGTTAAGGAATTAGGGTTGTTAACTAATCGAGTCCATTGTGTTAGGGTTTTGGATGACGTTAGTTCCTATATGTATATTGTATTGTAAAAA
This sequence comes from Picea mariana, assembly GCA_032191745.1. Lineage (NCBI taxonomy): Eukaryota > Viridiplantae > Streptophyta > Pinopsida > Pinales > Pinaceae > Picea > Picea mariana. The sequence continues at coordinate 688,257 of JASDQU010102236.1, forward strand.
ATGTAACACTATGAATGAATATAGAATACATTGTTTTTCCCAGTTTGGGTTTCTAGGGAAAAAATATCTCTGTAATGTTAGTATTTTCCATTGTATCTTTGCTATTCTTTTACCAAAAATTTGTTTGTAGTAAACATTGTACAAGGTAAAAATCTACACACCTAGCACTCTTATCTTTGATTGAACCAAAAGGTTTTGAAGGAGCCAGTAAGGATGAATTCTGGATAAAGACCATGGATGAAGAATTGGATTAAATAGAGAAGAATCAAACTTGGTAATTGGTTCCAGGACCAATGTACAATAATGTGATCGACACAAAATTGGTCTTCAAAAATAAATTGAATGAAGATGGATAGGTTACTAGGAACAAAGCTAGATTGGTATGTAAAGGATACACATAGGTTGACGGTATCAAATTTGAAGTGACATTTTATCCACTTGTTAGAATGGAAGAAATAAGATTGATACTTTCTTATGCATGTTCAAATAATATTAAAGTGTATCATATGGATGTGAAATCATCTTTTCTGAATGGAGAATTAGAAGAATAAGTCTACATTGAGAAACAAGACGGATTTCAGTTATAAAAAAAATGAATATTATGTTTTCTTATTAAATAAGGCCTTGTATGATCTCAAACAGGCCCACAAAGCATGGTATTATAGACTAGACAGATACTTACAAAAACAAGGGTTCAAGAAAGAAAATGCAAACAACAACCTCTACATCAAGGTAACTCAAGATAGTATTTTATTAATTGAAGTTTGTGTTGATGATATTAATTTTGGAAGTGATGATGATAGGTTGAGCTAGAAATTTCCAAAGGATATGCAGAATGAATTTGAAATTTAATTACTTGGAGAACTATCCTTCTTTTTGGGTCTTTAGATATGTCAAAGGAACCAAGGAAGTTTTATTTCTCAAACAAGGTATATCATAGAAATTCTAAAGAGGTTCATAATTGAAGATTTCAAACCAATCGATACTCCTATGAAAACCAATTGCAATTTAAGTAAATATGGTGACTCGAAGTCTAAAGATAATAGGAACAGGTCAATGATTGGAATCTTACTTTATGTGACATCATCCAGACCAGATATAATGCAAAAAATTTGACAAGTGGAAATATTTCAAGAAGCTCCAAAGGAATCACATGTTCTAGTAGTAAAGAGGATATTGGTATATCTTAGGGGTAGAGAAGAGTTTGGATTATGGTATCCAAAAGGAAACGATTTATCACTTATTTCCTACACAGATGCATATTGGGCAGGTTGCATTGATAACTGACGAAGAACCAATGGAGAAACGTTCTACTTGGGTGAGTTCTTGGTATCTTGTCTAAGCAAGAAACAATAATCAATATCATTATCTATATCCGAAGAAGAGTATATTGCAACAACAACATGTTGTACACAGTTTCTATGTATGATACAAACTCTGACAGATATACAGGTTGAGTGTGATGAGCCCATTTCAATCTATTGTGATAATAAAAGTGCCATGAGTATCTCAAAGAACCTAGTAATGCACTCCAGTACACAGCACATTTCAATCAAGTATCACTTTCTAAGGGAACAGGTTGTAGAGAAGAACATCAGAGTTGAATATGTGGGAAAAAAATAACAAGTGGTAGATATCTTTACAAAACTGCTTCCAAGGGAAGCCTTTGAGTATCTTTTTGAGAGACTCAGAGTAATTATTTTGAATTCTTATATTACATGTCTTATATTTACATGAGGAAGCATCATAAAGAGGAGATTTCAGGTTAGGGTTGTGGTTTTACAAATATTTCAGTTGGGGGGAGTAGCCGCAAGGATAGTTTAGATAAGGGGAGCATCCCCCGATGGGAATTTACCTTTTCCATTGATGTCAAAAGGGGATATATTTATCAGATGCATGATGGAGAGTTACATTCTTGGAGAGACAGAACATAGAAATGGTTCTAGGGGGAGATATGGTCATAGGGGGAGCATGAGTGATATGACTTCATTATTTCATTAGAGTGTTTCCATCAATGCCAAAGGGGGAGATTATTGATTAATTGGTTGGTTCTAATTGATGCCAACCCTTGAAGAAAGTTTGATAGAAAATTCTAGTAGCCCCAACATTATGATTAAGGCACTTCATTTTGGTTGATGTATAATGGTATGAAGTTTAATATATTTGTAGGTAATACTATTCTAGATGGATAGTACATGTCATGCCATTTCCAGTTATATGTAGAACATCACATAACTCCTCATGGTTAGAGAGTTGTGTCTTGGTGAAGTGGAGAACCCTCATGATTTATATATAAGGTCAAAAAAGTCAAATTAGTTCTAGAATATCCTAGAAGAAGTTGACTAGTCAAGTGGGTGAAACTAGGATTTAGTCATGGGTTAACTTGTTGCAATAAGAAAATAATTAAAATAATTTAATTGCAACTAGAAGTGAAGAATTTAATATTTTTAGAAAAGTGAGTTAGAAGTAGACAAGTGGTTAGAAGTGGGTTATCCCTAAAATAAAGAAAGTGGGTTAAGTTGGTTAGAAAGTAACCCCTTGAGGAAGCTACATGGAAGTATAAATAAGAGAGAAAGGATCTCCCATTAACATCTATTGAATATCATTGAATATATATTTTTTGAAAGGTTATTTGGGCAGGTATTACTGATATAGAAAAGTGTGACAGAAAAAGTGTGGTAGGAAAAGTGCAACAACAAAAGTGCAGAAAACAATCGCAGCAGAAAAAGTGTGACAGAAAAATCACGATAGGAAAATTGTGGAAAAATAAGTGCATAAGAAAAAGTGTGGAAGAAAAAGTGAAGAAGAAAAATTGTGACATGAAAAGTGTGGAAGGAAAATCGCGACAGAAAATATACAATAGGAAAAGTGCGGCAGAAAAATTGTTGCAGAAAAACCACGGCAAAAAAAGTGCGGCAGAAAAATTGTTGCAGAAAAACCACGGCAAAAAAAGTGCGATAGAAAAATCATGGCAGGAAAATCACGACAGTAGATTCGTGGCAGCAAAACCGCTACAAGAGAATGCTACAAGAAGAAAAAAATTATAGGTATGGATCGAGGTTATATAAAAGTGAGTTTATAGCACATGGTTTGAGGTACAAGCTTATGGTATAGTGTTTGAGGTATATTTGGTCAGATCAGATTGGTTGATGAGTATGCAGTGATAGGTTTATCAGTGACAAATTTGAAAGAAGAAGTTGTGACAGTGACATATTCAGTTTCTACATTTGGCACTTATATTTGACAGAAATTGGACAGGGAAAGGATAGGTGGTTGTATCCACCTATTGGTTGTAGTCAGGGAACATAGGGGGATGTAGCCTCCTTTGGGTTGTAGTGAGAGAATTGGGGAGTTGGAGCTTCCCCCAGGTTGTAGCCTGAAAATAGGGGGTCAGAAACTCCTTCAAGTTGCAGCTAGATAAAAAAGGAATTTGGTTCTTCCAATGAATCTAATTCTTATAGAAAAATAATAAAAAACATTATGTGGCTTTCTCCCGCATTGGGTTTCCAGGCAAAACATTCAAGTGTACTTTGTATGTGTATGATTGTTCATTTTTCCATGGTTTATAAATACTCTACACTTATTGGATGATAATTCTATATTGAACATAAAGATAAATAATACTTTGATATTGTGGTTAAAACAATTAAAAATCTATATTATTGATTCAACCCCCTCTCAGTAATCCAACAACTTACACATATGTCCCTCCTTTGGTTGGGCCAACCGATGGTGTATGGATGAGGATGAGACATCATTTTCAAGTTCAACCTTTTGACAACCTCTATTGATATTGGGTTCTTATCACTACTTCTATCAACAATTAAATGGAGTGGAGTCCTCTTCACCCACATCTATGAGTGGAAGAGGTACTCCCCTTCTTTAGGCTCCTCTAGTTCCTATGGATGGAATTTTATGGTAGTAGTTGTTAAGCCCTAAATAGTGGAAAATTACCCCTTAATTGGGGCATATTACATTAGTAATGTTACTTTATTTATGTTGTCTTGGGTCCATTAGTTGTTATTGTACCTCCTAGTCACCTATATATACCAAGGAGACATTTTCATTTTGAATCATCTGGTATTTGGATATTTATGTGGTGTATAAGGAGGTTGCACCCTCTAAGAGGATTATTATCTAAATTTATCTCTTTGTAAAGGAATTGAGTACTTATTCTAAGGTTTTTCTATGCTATAGTGATATTAGATCTTAACATATGGTATCAGAGCTCAAGGTCTAGGGGTTTCGCTACTACATATGAGACACCTTGAAATTTTTTCTATAATTTATTTTCTACAATGTTTCAAAAAACACCCCTTGGAGGATATTTAGTAGATGGATCAAGGTATGTTGGGTTAAAATTTCCTCTCTAGAAGCCATATACTTTCATAGATACAACCTGTGTAATATAGTGTTATGGAATCATCTTGAATTCAGTCATCGCAAAATTTTCGCTATAAATTTTTTTCTGTAATGTTTCAGACTCTAAAATCCATAGGGTATTCACAGAAATTATTAAAGTATATGTGGGAAAAAATTGATCTTATTCTTCATCTTACATTTGTAGATACACCATGTGGACGATAGGTTATATGACTAGTCCTATTGACTAGTATCAAGAAGGTGTACAGGTAAAATAATCATAAATTATTCCTAGAGTATCCAAATTGTGTGAGACAAGTTTCATTGGATAGTGGACAGTCTTTAGTATTTCTGGTACCATTTTCATAATTTATATCAATTATTTTGTGTGGGGCACGCTATACAAGTGAGATCTCCTAAAAAGTCCAAAAATAAGCAAGTTATGGGGAAGTTAGCATAAATGCCACTTCGCACATCCAATTTTGATCAGACCTATGGCATTGCAGAGAAGAAATATCAAAAAACTACAAAAGGGAAAAATTCATACCCAGTAGGGCCAAAATTTTGGACATACAATAGAATAAATATTGTCTAGCAGAACCACCTCAAAATTAAGGTTTAAAAGTGATACTTTGCCAACATGCCACCAAAAGAGGGAAATTCTACACCAAATAAGCCTCCAGACAGTCCTACTTGGAGTCTTGATTAAGTTAAAGAAATGCGTAGGGACATAAATGATTTACAAAAGAAGGCAGTGACAAAAGATGAACTACAAAGGATGATGGATGGTTTAAAAAGGGATATCATGGAAAGACTGTAAAATTTCCTAATAGAGAAGACCCCTGAAAGTGAAAATGTATCCCATGAGATTCATTATTAGGACACAAGAAAAATGAATTAAGAATGGAGAAAAGCCAACTTTGGGTTGAAGACCAACCATGTTCCTAAGATCGATATGAGAAAGTTTGATGGCAAGGACCCAATCACATTGATACTTCAGATGGAGCAATTTTTTATTTGCATGATGTGCCACATACACAAAAGGTAGGAATTGCTTCTTTATATTTAGATCCCAATCAATTTTTGTGGTATAGATGGCTTTGTTATCGCAAATCTCTATCCACCTGAACAATTTTCATGGAAGAGATGATAGCACACTTTGAGGATACAAGAAGTAATACCTTCTTTAGCCAATTGATAAATCTCAAGCAAAAAGGTTCAATTTTAGAGCACATTGAGAAATTCCAAAGATTGAATATAAAGGTAACATATATTCCAGATGATCACTTAATTGATGTATTCATAGGAACTTTAAGGGATAACATTGAACATGAGGTTCTCCTTTGGGAACCCAAATCATTGGAGAATGCATTTAGGGTGGAAAGAAATGTTGAAAGTGAAAATATGGCTATGCCAACTAGAAGGACCACTCCTAACATATATCGAGAGAATAATGCTCCTTCTTCTAAAACACCTAAACCTACAAGGTTGACACCTCAACAATTGGAGGAAAGAAAAGAAAAAGGTTTATGATTTAATTTTGACAACAAATATAGTAAGGGACATAAGTGTCGTGAGAAGAAATTATTCTACATAGATTGTGAAGAGGAAGAAGAACAAGAACAAGAATAAGAACCATCTCAAGATTAAAATGTAGAAGCGATTTCTTCTAAAGATTTTACTCCCACGATATCGTGTAATGCATTGGATGGAATTTACACTCCTCAAATCCTCAAGATCGAAGGATATATAAAAAAGGAAAAGGTAATAGTCCTAATTGATTCTGGTAGTACTCATAATTTCATTCACTATAAATTAGCCAAATCTCTCAATTTCTTTGTATATCTAGCACCAGAGTTTCAAGTAATGATTTTATATGGAGGAACTATCAATTTCTCAGAAAAATGCAATAAGATCAATCTTACTATGGGGGAATATGTAATGAATAGTCCAATTATTTCTATACCCATGGATGGTGATGATGTCATACTAGGACTCTAATGGTTACAATCATTAGGAATGATGGCTTTTAATTTTCAAGAACTTTTCATGAAATATTCATTGGAAGAAAAAGAAATTGAGTTAAGAGGTATCACGGGGAAACTTGGTAAGGTGATAAGCTATAATGGCATGACAAAATTATTGAAAAAGGGGCATCAAGGTGTAATTGCACAACTATGTTCACTAGATGTTCAAACTTCTAAGCCATATATTCCCCTAGATCTTCAAGGGATCATTGATAAGCATTCTAAAGTATTTGAAGATATTCCCAAAGGTCTTCCACCCACTTGAAATCATGATCAGGATATTCACCTAATTCTTGGGGTGTTACTCCTAATATCAAGCTGTAGAGATACCCTTATGCCAAGAAAAGTGAAATTGAGTGCATGGTTGAAGAAATGTTAAAGGATGATAATATTATACCAATCCAAAGTTCTTACTCTGCACCGGTGGTAATGGTATTCAAGAAACATGTCCCATGGTGTATGTTTCTAGATTATAAAGAGCTTAACAAGATCACTATTAAATATAAGTTTCCCATTCCCTTCATTGATGAATTGTTAGATGAACTGCATGGAGAAATCTATTTCACAAATTTGGATTTCCATTCAGAGTATCATCATATTATAATGAAGGAAGAAGATATCCCAAAAACAACATTCTGAACTCATGAAGGCCATTATGAATTTTTGGTCATGCCTTTTGGCCATACAAATGCACCTTCCACATTCTTAGGGTTGATGAATTCCATTTTCAAGAAATTCCTTCAAAAATTTGTTTTGGTATTTTTTGATGATATACTAATCTATAGAAAGTCTTGGGAGGATGATGTGTGACATGTTGACAAGGTGATACAACTACTAAAGGAGAAACAACTATATGCCAAACCATCCAAATATCTCTTTGGGGTGAAGGAGGCAGAATATTTGGGTCATATTGTATCTCATGAAGGTGTCAAGGTAGACCCTAAAAATATTAAGGCCATGATGGGCTGGCCGATTCCCAAAACATTGGAGAATCTTAGAGCATTTTTGTCTTTGACAGGTTACTACCTCAAGTTTGTTCGAAACTATGGGAGAATATCAGCACCTTTAATGACACTAACTAAGAAGGATGCATTTTCATGGACTCCAAAGGAAACTAAAGCTTATGAACAACTTAAATAGGTCATGTGCAAAAGCTCCTATCTTGACCATGCCATACTTCACAAAAAACTTTATTATGGAATGTGATGCCTCGGGAAATGCCATTGGTGTTGTCCTAATGCAATAAGGAAGGCCCTTGGCTTTTGAAAGTCAGCCACTCAAGGGAAAGGACTTACACAAACCTATTTATGAGAAGGAAATGATGGAAATACTACATGCATTGAAGAAATGGCACCCTTATCTAATAGGTAGGCACTTCAAGGTCAAAACAGATCATTATAGTCTTAAATACTTCTTGGAACAAAGACTATCTTCGAAAGAAAAACAAAAATGGGTGACCAAGATATTGGGTTACGATTTTGAAATTGTTTATGAAAAAAAGAATAAAAATGTTGTGGGAGATGAAATCTCAAGAAAGGATGAAGATGTTGAGGCGTTTCTCTATTCTATATCGATCATTCAACCTAATTGGATAATAGAAGGAAGGGATGAAATGGAAGAATGAAGAAAAAGTGTGGACTCCCATTCAAAGGTTTCAATGGGATTCCAGTGCATCAGATACATTTACATGGAAAAATGATTCACTATGGTACAAAGATCACTTATATTTATGTAATAACTCGCAACTCAAATAAAAGGTACTATTGGAATTGCACACCTCTCTTGTAGGAGGGAAGTCAGGATTTTTGAAAACCTACCATAGGGTCAAGAAGGAATTTTTTTGGGATGGCCTTAAAACTGATGTTCAAAGGTTTGTGGAAGAATGTTTGGTTTGCCAACAAAATAAGGTGGAAATAATTAATACCCTAGATCTTTTATAACCATTATCCATCCCAATCCAGCGGTGGGAGGAGGTTTTCATGGATTTCATCACAGGGTTACCAAAGTTTGAAGGCAAGAGTGTCATCATGGTGATTGTTTTTAGACTGATAAAGTATGCACACGTTTGTGCACTCTCTCATCCCTTAAAATCCAATACAGTTTCCACCGCATTCATGGAGATAGTTCAAAATCTACATGGAATCCCAAAGATTACTGTAAGTGACAGAGATCCCATCTTCACTGGAAATTTTTGGACATAATTATTTTCTTGTTTAGGTACTCGATTGTCTCATAGCTCATCCTACCATCATCAATCTGGTGGAAAAAATGAGATAGTGAACAAATGTATGGAAGGATACCTTCATTTCTTTTTCTATGATAAACAAACACAATGGTTCAAATGGTTACCCTTAGCAACATGGTGGTATAACACTTCCTTTCATACTGCAACAAAAATGACACCATTTATGGCACTATATGGATACCACCCTCCTTCCATCACTTCTTCTCTAAAAGAAAAATCTAAGGTTCAAGCAGTGGAAGTTCACATCGAGCATCAAAAACAAGTTCTCCAAATCTTAAAGGACAACCTGACCATGGCACAGAATCACATGAAACAACAAGGAGATCAACATCGTAGTGAAAGAAGTTTTGAAGTAGGAGATTGGGTATTTTTAAGACTGCAACCATACAAACAGATGTCCCTCAAACAAGGCAAGAAGGATAATAAATTATAACCAAAGTACTATGGCCCTTATAAGGTGTTGCAAAATATTGGTATTATGGCATACAAATTGGAGTTTCCTGAATCTTCACGATTACACCCATTTTTCCATATTTCATGCTTAAAGAAGGTTATAGGTGACAAGATCCCAGTTCAAATTATATTTCCATAACTTGACGAGGAAGGAAAAATCATATTGGATCCTGAAGCCATCACTAACACAAGAATTTTCCAGCTGAGGAATAGATCCATTTCAATGTATCTCATTAAATGGAGGAAACTACCAGCTGAAGATTCCACTTGGGAAGACGAGTCTTTTATACAGAAGCATCTAGAGTTACTCAAGCATTGTG
>JASDQU010102236.1:699927-727489 GCA_032191745.1 Picea mariana
ATTAATAGTACATTAATAAAGTAAGAATCCATCAATACTAGATTATTATATAAATACAAAACATTGACCATGACTATGACAATGGTTGAGGGTGATAGACTATGGTTGACTATTGATCTATTAATCTTCATTATTATTTTGAGAGAAACATGAAGGCAGAAGTATAAGTGAGATATAACAAGGAAATTTAGAGAGATATTATTTGGATTTATCAATTTTAGATTAAAAAAAATCATTCTTTATTTTTTATTAATTTTTTTATGTTATTTGGATGATAATTCATAAATCTGGCCATTTTCCAATTATTATATAGTTTATTTATGATTTTCTATTTTTCTATTTTAATTGCACTCTTATATTAATAATAAATGAATAGTTGAATTGTTAAAAAATTTATATTGTGAGCATTATCTATTTTAGTTGAAGGTTCGTTCTTATCTTTACAATTGAATTTTAATGAATAGAGTGGAACTATAAAAAAATTGGCAGGATTCACAATCCAATGCAATTCAAAATTTCACTTCTTTGATCTTGGAAAAAAAAAACGCCCAACAATGCTAAAAATGCCCAAGAATCAACTAGACTCAATTAAACCAATTTGGAAACATCATAAATATGTATAATAGTTATAAGATGATAACCATCGATCTTCAATATCCGAGATTAATGGAGAATAAAGAGTTGTTGTCATTCATTAAATATTAATGGAAATTAGTTTCTACATGAATTAAGATAACTACAAGATGGAACACTTCATCGTAACCATGTTTTTATCCAGCAATAACAATACACCATAAATGACAACAAAAATATCGCCTAGAGAACTCTACATAAAATTAAAACACACGTAGAGATACCAAGATGTTCATGGAAGATAAACTCGGAAGAAAGCTAGATTGATTTAGGATTTTATTAATCATGAAATTGATTCTAAAACGGTGATCTATAAACATATTCAATGTGTTTTTATGTATTAGTAGGTAATTTTGAGGTGTCCATGGATCAACAATAATATTCACTCATCAAATGTCTTCTCGTCCAATCATAAGTAGATTTCTTCCTTGGGTTGTCCTCTATTACTCCACTTCTCCTTGGAAGAACAACCATCACAATGGATCATTCTGATTCTGAGGGGGTTTTGAACATATCATTTTTCACCACCATTTTGTTGATATCATGTCCCCTTGTACTCTTTCTTTGGTATATAACAAGAAATTGGATGTTTTGATATCATGTCCTCCTCATCCTGACTAAAATTGAGTGTATTGTTTCCATATAATGCTTCCAAATTGCACCATCTTAAAAATAAAGCCCCATTCTCTTCTAGTCAACCCATCCTAATGCAAAAAAATGGCATTGATATGATCAACCACTTGTGGCAATGCATATATTCCTCAATTTGGTAGATGTAATATCATATGTGGAGTTAGTATTTGGTCTCCTCCACATCCAACCCATGCATCTAGACCAACATGTAACTTAGAGTCCCTTCCTATTTTCTAGATTAAGAAATTCACCACCAAGGGGAAAGTGTCAACCAAAACCTTCCAAATTATAGATACATTGTGGGATTTTGTTGTGTGACTTAAGAAATCCTCCACTGAGGTTGGGTGTATATATTTCCTATGGAACAATGTATATGAGAGTGTCCATCTTTATGGATCATTATCCACACTCATTTTTCATCCAAATATTGGTAAAACAAGAAAATGTCCTTCAAAAGATAATTAAACCTTTCTTTCTAAGATAGGAATTAGGAGGCTCCATCCAATATTTCATCAAGTATCAAACTTTCTAATTCCATCCTTTAGATCTGATAAACTTCCCTGGAAATAACCTACGGTTGAAATTATGTATGTGTTGACCATTACGATTTTGTATGGATCGGTTACTATTGCAACCCGCATATGTTTTTGACTTGTGCTCTTGCAAACCACAGATGCACACACCTTGGGATACTTCAACCCCCATAAAAATCTGTACGACTGCAAAAACAAGTTCTAGGTTTAAACAATTGTTTCCTTGAAATCCATCCATTGATTCCTCACTCTTGGTATAGATCTGATAAGATCTCTTTGTATATCTGATATATTTGCTTCTAATTGTTTTGGATATAAAATTTGGAATCCTCTAAGATAGACAGATTTTCCACTATTAATTTTTGAGCTATTATTAGGTTTCTTTTCAATTTACTAGATAACAATAGTATAGATAGGAATATTGAGAGAAACACAATCACAAGATACACAAAATATATCCTCGAAAAACCTCATGGGGGAGAAAACCCACCAAAACTTCCTTAATATAGATAGCCAGTACAAATCCAAGATAATAAACCAAAACACTAGAGAATATCCAACACTCAACAATCTGTCTCTCTCTTCCTTCTTTTCCCAACTATAGCTACCAAACTTGTGCACTCGATGAGTGAATGAGTGAGTGTATTAATGAGGTGTTGGATTCCTTTATTTATACAAACTGGCAAGTGTTAGAAAGGTGTCTCCTCACTGGGGAGGGTCAACTTGTCTTCTAAGTGGTTAAAACCACTTTTATTAGCGTGGGGGTTGACTTCTCAACTTTCATAATATATTTAGGGTTTGACCAATCCAAAAAAGGGGATTTGATCAATTACAATGCCCAACATGATCAATCCATAAAAGGGGATTAATCAAATGAATAATAAATGAATAATAAATTGAATACTCTTTGCAGTTATAATATTTCAACACTCCCCCTTAACAAGAAGGGTATTCTACAACATCATGAGGAGAGAGATAGGGAAGAAACATCAACAACATCTGGAAGACTGACTGGCATATCTATAAATCATCGGAAGTTTTTCTCATCATCAATATCATTATCCACAATAGGGAGCTCGAATGGCATCATCATCATTTGTAGCAACATGGATTAGTATAACACTAATACATCATCATCATCAATAACAACACAATCCTAATACAACATCAGCAACAACAACATCATAGAACGAAGGATAGAGCATCATCAACATCAACACTAGGATGGAAATCTTTGGCACCAAGCTGACATATGAACAACATCAACACGAAGATGGAAATCTTTAGCTCGAGGCTGGCATCACAACAACATTCGCACGAAGCTATAAATCTTCAATGCAAGGATTGAATCACAACAACATAAATACGAAGCTAGAATTCTTGTGCACAAGGATGACATCATAACAACATCAACATGAAGTAGGAAATCTTCAGCACGAGGTTGGCATCACAAAAAAATCAACACGAAGCTGGAAATATTCAGGTGCACAAGAGGTTGACATCAACACTACTCCCCATTTCGAGGGAGGTCCTTTCATACTACACCAAGCTTATCTTGAAAGTGCTCAAACTTTACATGACATAGAGGTTTGGTGAACACATCTGCAACCTGTTCATCCATGATAACATAATGGAGCTTTATGGCTCCTCTCAACACCATATCATGGATGTAATGATATTGGATTTCTATGTAATTTGACTTTTCATGGAACACATGGTTCTCTGTCATTTTTATGCAACTCTAGCTATCACATACAATCATAGTTGTTTCCATATCCAGATCAAAGAGACTTGCCGACAACATTTGAATCCACATGAATTCACAACTGGCAGAACATGCAACAATGTATTTTGATTCTACTGTGTTGAGAGAAATACTTGATTGCTTCCTACTCTGCCATGAGATCATGGTTAAACCTATACTGAAACAAAATTCTAAAGTTCCCTTTCTATTCGAGACATTTCTAGCCCAATCTAAATTGGTATAACCATTCAGTCTGAAGTCATGATCTCCATTATAACTGAGACCAATATCCAACCTACATTTAAGGTATCTCATCACATGTTTTGCAGCAACAAGGTGAACACGTCTAGGTTCTACCAAAAATTGACACAAGGTGTTCACAACAAAAGATATATCTAGGCTTATTCTTCATTAGATACATCAACGATCCAATGATCTATCTGTAGAACGTAACCTCAATTAATTCTGATGAAGTGTCAACAAGGAGCTTCAACATTGTTTCCATGGGTGTATTCATGGATTTACACTCCAACGTATCAAACATCTTTTGTATTTCAACCGCATATTTCCCTTGGTTAGGGAATATCTTCTATGGGTTCTACCTGACCTCAAGACCTAAGAAATAGTGCATTAGGCCAAGGTCTTTCATCTGAAATTTTGCAGCGAGCTTCTTCTTACAATGAGTGATGAGATTTTATTTTCCAGTTAGAAATAAATCATCCACATACAAAAACAATATAAGAGGCTAATCATTCATAACCTTGAAGTAAAGTTTATAATCTTCTTTACTCCTTGTAAATCCCAAGCTCGTCAGAAAACTGTCAATTCTTCTATACCAAGATATAGGAGCTTGCATCAACCTGTACAAAGGCTTATTCAACCTACAAAACTGAGACTTTCTATCTTCAACTTCAAATCATATTTTCACATCACTTTGTACTGATATGGTACACTTGCTTAGTTGCAATCAGTCTTGCAAAATCATGTGTTAGCTCTATGTGCTTTTTGCAAGGCACTATCTATCTCACTTCCTGAGAGTATGTCCTCTCCTCTTTCTGCAAATGTTCCTTCTAGAACTAGGAATCTACACTTGCAGCTCCTTTGAAGCCAAGAATGGCTTCTCCATTCTCATTGTGACTATTAAAATCTTAGAGTAACTCCTCTACTCCATCATGGAAACAACTTCATCTGATACTAAGAGTGGCTCAATAATTGATACTAAAGGTAGCTCTTCTTCTTCCCTAGAGGTAACTCTATCTTTTATTGCATTCATGTCTCCATGACCCAACTAATGTACTACACCAACTTCCACTCAATTTTAAATATGGGGATTGACCCCCCTTCATCTCATACTATATATGAATCATGGTTGTTATGGTTTTCTTCATGAATACTGGAACTATTTATTCAATTACTAGAGTAAGTGTCCCATTATAGTATTATCCCTCTTGTTGGGAGAATCCTATGGACACACATCATGCTTTGTACATATGAAAAATGCTTGATCTGTTAGATCAATATTGGAAGTCAATATTGACTTCTCTTCTAGTCTCATAGAGAAATCCATATCCTATTCTTTCTAACTAGATTCCTTCTCTGTCACTAAAACAAGGGAATCTTCTCAAGAGATTTCATATCTCCTAGAAGTTTCTAAAGCTATGATCTAGTCTTCTCATGGTAGCTATCTTTGAGTCCTAGAATTTCTCTCTTCAGTTGATCCTTTCTAAGATCAGGCTTACTCTTGATTTATTTTAAGTCTACAAGGACTTGATCATCTCTTATAGGGTATACTTGGTGTTGAATACCAAGTCTAAATATGAAACGCTAATTCAGACTTCATGTGAATTCTTATTCTTATCAAGGTGGCTTCATTATCCTTTGAAGAAGTCTATTGTAATTTCTTATTCTAATGTTAATTCATTTTTGGATCCTTCTGCTCCTTACAATCAATCTCCATATGAGATACTATGGATATAAAAACAGTTTCTTCTTCATATTATTTGGTACATGAATGTATATGGTCATGTACATAGTATTTTTCATGTATCATCTATTATGTTTCCTTCTATAACCTTCACTATAGCTTCCTCGGGGTTATCACCTGTGACCTGAAAAAAGGTCAACAAAACAACAAGCAAGAATAATACTCCTTTTATAATAATAAAATAATATAAAAAATAATCGTCATAGTAGATTCTTTAGAGCTATCACTTCTGCCCTATCATAAGAAAAGTTCAAAAGTAAGAAATACAATATGAAATGAGATCAACACTCTTCTAGTGTTGTGATAAAACATTCCTTCATGGTAACCTCATATCAAAACAAGAAGTATCTCTTGGAGAAGATGTTAGTTATATGATTACAATAAGAATTTATATCAATATGCTCACATGATACCAATTATTCTATCTTCAATTACAAGGTAGTTATCAAACCTGGCATGTGAAAGTTTGAATCTTATCAACTTAATCAATCAAACCTGGAACCTCGAGTCTTTGTCCTCAAGAATGATTTTTTTTCTTTTCTTCCAAGTCTTATTCACTCAAGATGACAAGTTATTTTTTCAACCTATCCTTTGTACAAAGACAATATGTTATTTTGACAGAAATCTAAGTTAGAGAATAAACTCTAATCTCAATCTAATACCTTGACTTTAATTTTGACCAAGGTTTAGTATGATGTTTAGAACTTCAACATATAACCTAGATTTTCATAAGTTCAATATCATGCCACAAAAAATCAATGCATATTAGAATGATCAAACCTAGGGTGCATTATTCCTCTCAATGGGTTGGATTTGTTATCCTTCTTGATCTATGACAAAAGATCCCTTCTCCTTAAAGTACCCTTTAGAATAATAATGAAGTTTAAACATGTGTACGTACATACCTCTGACAATGTCTTTCTATATTAAGGTGCAATAAGACAGTAAAACAACATTCATGATGCGTAACAAATTTTACTGCAACTCGTTCTCCAACTTAGGGTTTTATGAGGAAACCCTAATTTTTTAACTTTGAATTTTTGAAATTTTGATCTAGGGACTAGATGCATTGGGATGAGGCGAGTAATCTGGTGTAGTTAGATTTTAGAAAATCCAAATTTTACCCCTTAAAACTTGACCTGTAGAAATCTAGACTCGTACTTCTAGTACTAGTTCTGGTTTTCTAGTACATTTGGTTTTCTCGTTTTCTCGTACATGTCAAAAATAGGGTTTGACTTTCCATAGGTTATGTCCACTGAAAAGGTGCACTCAAGATGCCAAAAGATCCACTATGGTAGGGAGAAATTTTCTAGATGGTTTTTAGGCTTAGCTCTGATACGATGTTAAGTTTTGATACCATGTTAAGGGAACACTTTTCTCTTCAACTTAGCTCTGATACCATATTACGTTTTGAGCTATAATTAGGTTTCTTTTCAATTTACTAGATAAAAATAGCATATGTAGGATCACTGAGACAAACACAATCACAAGATACAAAGCATATATCCTGGGAAACCCTCATGGGGAGAAAACCTAACAAAAATTCCTTAATAAAGATAGCCCATACAAAGCCAAGACAATAAACCAAAACACTAGAGAATATCCAACACTGAGAAATGTGCCTCTCTCTTCCTTATTCTCCAATTACAGCTACCAAACTTGTAGACTAGATGGGAGAATGAGTGAATGTATTAATGATGTTAAGAACCAAATATCAATATAGCATAGAAAAAACTTAGAATAAGTACTCAACGCCTTCAAAAAGAGATAATTTCAGAGAATAATCCTCTTCAAGGGGGAAACCTCCTTTTACCCCACATAAATGTTCAAGTAAAATATGATTCCAAATGAAAATGTCTCCTTGGTATATATAGGAGACTAGGAGGTATAATTACAACTAATGGAATAAAGACGACATAAATAAAATAACATTACTAATGTAATATGCCCCAATTAAGGGGTAGTGAGACAATATTAGGGATTAACATGCCCCTCACCTTGAGACAAGTGTTTTCCACAATGCTTGAGTAACTCTGGATGCTTCTCTATAAAAGACTCATCTTCCCAAGTGGAATCTTCAACCGGTAGTTTCCTCCATTTAATGAGATACTCTGAAATGGATCTATTCCTCAGCTAACAAATTCTTGTGTCAGTGATGGCTTCAAGCTCCAATATGATTTTTCCTTCCTTGTCAAGTTTTGGCAATATAGTTTGAACTGGGATCTTGTCACCTATAACCTTCTTTAAGCATGAAACATGGAAAACTGGGTGTAGTCGTGAAGATGAAGGAAACTCCAACTTGTATTCCATAGTATGAATCTTTTGCAACACCTTATAAGGGCCATAGTACTTTGGTGATAATTTATTATCCTTCTTGGCTTGCTTGAGGGACATTTGTTTGTATGGTTGTAGTCTTAAAAACACCCAATCCCCTACTTCAAAACTTATTTCACTATGATGTTGATTTGCTTGTTGTTTCATGCAATTATATGCCATGGTTAGGATGTCCTTTAAGATTTGGAGAAATTTTTGTTGATGCTCGATGTGATATTCCACTTCTTGAACCTTAGATTTTTGTTTTAGAGAAGAAGTGATGGAAGGAGGATGGTATCCATAGAGTGCCATAAAGGGTGTCATTTTTTTTGCAGTATGAAAGGTAGTGTTATACCACCATTCTTCCAAGGGTAACCATTTGAACCATTGTGTTTGTTTATAAGAGACAAAGAAACAAAGGTAGCCTTCCAGACATTTGTTCACTATCTTGGTTTGTACATCATGTTGAGGATGATAGGATGAGCTATGAGCCAATTGAGTACCCAAACAAGAAAATAATTATGTCCAAAAATGTTCGACAACACAGGTATTCCAACAGAGAATGAACACCTTTAGTAACCACTCACATAACCAGATCAAAGATCAACACATCGATGTTTTCACGTGGTAAAACCCCTACGGGGTAACATCCACGACCCCAACCAATGTGGCCACTTGGAGCAGTTTATTAATGCAAAGAAAAAGATTACAGAGAGATTTTACAAGAGAGTTTCTCATAATCGATCATCGGAAAATGACCCTCGATGCTCTTTAAATAGATATTATGGACCAATCAGGTGTTAAGCCATGGATCAATGGCCGTTAATATTGAGGAGAGTATGATCCGTCGGATTACTCTATGTCGAGAACATATCGTGACCATCGGATTTCCTAACTACAAATGCATACTAATGCATACTAAAGAAACACACTAAGAAACACACTTTTACCTAACGACATATTAGACCAAGTAGATCTTAACTAACTCCTAAGTGTCTAAATATCCTAACATTCCCCCTTAAGAACAACTTGGGATAGGATTGAAGGATTTATAATAATGACACAATAGGAGAAGGAAGGAGGCATTAGAGCCTATCCACCCTTAATGACAACTTCCGAAACTCCTAACATAGATCAAAGTTTGGAAAACTTCGCTTCTATAAGAAACTTTGTGAAAATGTCTGCAACTTGATCTTCTGTAGGGAAAAATAGCACTTCAACAACTTGATCATGAATGAGCTTTCTGATGAAGTGCATGTGTAGCTCGATGTTTTTTCTATGTTGATGTTGAACTGGGTCTTTGGCGAGCTTGATGGCACTCTAATTGTCACACCAAAGGCTGGTCGGATGTTGGTGCTGGAATCCAAACTCTGAAAGGATATGTAGAAGCCAAAGGGATTCCTGAATTGCATTTACCGCTGCTCGGTACTTTGCTTCTGCTGAAGAAAGTGCAATAACCTATTGTTTCTTATAGGCCCAAGTGAGAGGTCCTGAACCAAGGCTGAAAACATAACCTGCAGTAGACTTCCGATCATCGAGGTCGCCAGCCCAATCTGAATCAGTGAAACCAACCACTAAGGGAGTCCCCCCTGAATTTTAATGTATCCCAAACTGAACTGTACCATGAACATAGCAAAGTATCCTTTTAGCTTCTTTCCAATGGATTTCATGGGGTGTTTGCATATATCGGGCAACAAGACCAACAACAAAGGAAATATCAGGACAAGTATGAGTCAAGTATAAGAGGCTACCAACTAACTGATGATACAAGGTGGCATCAACTTTAGGAAAAGTACAGGTGGCAGAAAGCTTGACTCCAGACTGGAAGGGAAAAGGGGTTGGTTTACAGTCATCCATGTGAAAGCAACGAAGAAGGTCACAAGCATACTTAGACTAGGAAAGAAAAATTCCTTCATTGGTTTGTAAAACTTGGAGGCTAAGGAAATAGTGCAAAAACCCTAAGTCTGTCATTTCAAATTTCTTCTTAAGCATGGTTTTCACATGGTTTAAAATTTTTGAGTCACTACCAGTAAGGATAAGGTCATCAACATAAAGGACAAGGATTATGAGATGTCTTTTTACTTTCTTTGTATAGACATTAAGATCATAATGGCATCTAGAGAATCCATTGGTAATAAGAAATCTATCCATTTTGGCATACCAAGCTTGAGGAGCTTGCTTGAGACCATAAAGAGATTTCTTGAGGCGATAAACAAGGCTAGAGTCATTCTGGACATAGCCAGGAGGTTTTTCCATCTAGATTTCTTCTTTCAAATCGCCATGCAAGAAGGAATATTTAACATCCATCTGATAGACCTCCCATTTATGTGAGGCGGAAAGGGAAAGAACAAGGCATATGGAATTCATTTTGGCTACAGGGGCAAAGGTTTCATTATAGTCAATTCCTTCAACTTGGGAAAATCCTTTGGCAACTAATCGAGCCTTGTTTCTTTCAACACTTTCATCTGATGCATACTTAGTTTTGTATACCCATTTGCATCTAACAAGTTTTCTTCCTTTTGGAAGAGGTACAAGATCCCAAGTGTCATTTTCCATTAAAGAATGATACTCTTCATTCATTGTTGTATCCCGATCTGGATTATCTGAAGCTTCTGCAAATGTCTCTAGATCATGAGTTTCTAAAACTTGAGCCAAAAGAGAAGAGGCTCATTGGAACTGTGAACGTGTCTGATGCTGATCTAAAGGATCACCGATAAGATCACCAGCTGCTTCTCGTGTTGAACGAACCCATCTAGGAAGCGGTGGAACTGGTTCTTGTTCAGGTTCAAAGGATTCATCTGGAGGAATGTCAGCAGACAGAGGTGGATTTTCATCCTCACTTTCATCATCTGAAGAATAAACCAGAATAGGAACAGAAGAAGGCACAAACGCCAAAGATGGCTTGCAGGCCGAAGAAGGCACAACTGTCGAATTAGGCTCGCAGGCCAAGAGATTTTCATCAAATTTAACATCTCTTCTAAGAATAATTTCATTACAATGTGGTTGAAGAAGTCTATAACCTTTGACATCTTCAGAATAACCAAAAAATATACACTTCTCACTTTTAGGCTACAATGCTTTCCTTTTCTCATCAAGAATGTGATCCCATGCTATACTGCCAAATACACGGAACTAACTTACATCTAGTTTAATTTTAGTCCAAGCTTCTTCGGGTGTTATATTTTTAAGATCCTTTGTGGGAGTGCGATTGACTATGTAATTTGCAAAGTTGATTGCTTCTACCCAATACTGTAGACTTAATCCCTTAGATTGGATCATACAATTAGCCATTTCTTTTAATGTGTGGTTCTTTCTCTCAGCAACACCATTTTGTTGTGGTGTATATGGAACACTGTGTTTCATTTGGATGCCCTGTGTAGTGTAGTAACTTGTAAAATTATTGTTCACATATTCGCCTCCATTATATGTTCTTAACCTTTGAATTTGATGTCCATATTGCTTTTCTACAAGGGCATTGTAGACCAAAAACTTGTCAAAAAATTCACTCTTGATTTTTAAGAAGTAAACCCAAGTACATCTGGAAAAATCATCAATGAAAGTTAAGAAATACTTGCACCCAGAAAAAGAAGGAAAAGAAAGTGGACCACACAAATCACTGTGAACAAGTTGCAAAGGACCCAAGGTGTATCAAGAGGCACATTTGTCAAAACTATCCCGATGATGTTTGCCGAGAACACAACCGGCACAAACACCATCTCTGCATGAAACAAGAGGAAGACAAGTCACCATCTGTTGATTACATAGTTGTGGCAATTAGAGACAGTTTAGATGACCAAACCGCTCATGCCAAATTTTTCTCAAGTCATCGCTATGAGCAACAAAAACTGATGAAAAATCTAATTACCCAAAGTTGTCAAACTTGTACAACCTGGTAATATCATCAGCAAGTCCAGTTGCAAGAACATGCTTAGTATCTTTTAGATCCTTGATTACAACTTGGTGAGGTGAAAACTTGACAGTTTTACCTTCACCTGAATGAGTGATTTGATATACTGATAGAAGGTTACAAGAAATATTTGGAACACATATACATCATTGAAATGACCGTTTTCTACCTGAATTGTTCCAGATCCTACAACACTAAGAGATATATCATCACCAACAAATATTTTTTTGGTGTTACATTCATTGAGAGCAGAAAATATGGATTTATCCTTAGCCATATGATAAGATTCTCCTGAATCAATAAGCCACTCATCAGAAGAAGAAGTAGTAGTAGAAGTTGTATTGAAGGAAAAAACAGAAGTAGAAAGTGCATGTCCATGAGAAGAAGAAGAAGAAGAAGAAGAATCAATAATAATGTTTTGATTCTTCATCGTTGCTTCTAAGGCTTCCATCTTCTTGAAACATTTGGGCTCATCATGACCATATCTATTACAAAAGTTGCAATGTTTGTTAGTATTCTTACTTTTATATTTTGATCCTTTGTCACCATTAGGATTTGAAGTTGTCTGAGCAGGTTTTGGACCCTCAGGTTGTTTGTTGTTGTAGCAAGGATGTTGCTTCTTGAGATACTTGGGTTTATCTTTCTGCCGGGCAACTAAGGCTTTGTTTGAGGTACCTGCAGTGTTGATCACTCCAAGTTGTACAAGCTTATCTTCCTCTCTAATCAAAGAGGCACAAAAGGACTCAAGGGTGGGTTTTACATAAGCTTTCCCTAGAGCCTCTTTCATGGCATAAAAGGTAGATACAAACACAGAATATGCACTACCTAGCTTAGAAAGGATAAGATATATGCAACGCTATTCCATCATTACTATCTTCCATTCTTCACATAAAATTCTGAGTGTTTTAAACTTAGATAGATAGTCTCCAAGGCAAGAAAAATAACTTGGAATCAAGGTCAGTATTTAATTTTCTAACTAATGTGCTCGAATAATATTGAGTTTACCAAACACAGATTCAATTGTGTTCCAAGTGTCTTCGGGGTCATCAATACCTTGAAGGTGGTAGCTTAAATCAGGAGAGATGGACATTCCAATTAGTCCACATGCTTCATCATTCCTATCATCCCATTTGGATTTCTTACCATCATCAGTGGGGGTTGTTTCCTTTCCCAAGGTAATCCGGTACAGGCCTTTACTTCTTTATAAATCTTCCATATGGGATCTTCATTGGAAGTAGTTGTTGCTAGTAAGTAAGATATTACTTGTAGAATCCATATTAAATATGCAGATAATGTGGATTTAAAAATCGAAACTAATGATCTGGATGGAAAGATCTCAAAAAGTTATGCGATTTTTAAAAAAACGGCACTGAAAATGGACTTCCGATGTGAGAGTTATGCCCTTTTTAAAAAAAGGCATAAACGGTGACCAAATAACCACGTGATAGTGTAAGCTACTTTATGAAGTGAACCACTTTTATAAAGAGAAGTGGGGATCACTTTTACAATGAGGTTACCTTATAACAGAAAAGTTGCATGCAAAATAAAGAACTCTAAAATAAAATATAAAGCTACTTATAGTGATTCACTTTTATACTTGAAGTGAAATGCACTTTACAATTTTTAGCATGAACTTTTTCAAAAAAAGTAACAAAAGAGAGGCTTGAACTCAAGACCTCTTACTTAATAAGACAAGTTTTAAACCAAATGGTCTAACAAAACATATTTTAATGTTCAGAAGGAGGATTGGGGTTTTTGTTGTTGTTGAAGATGGCCTTGAAGAGCATGCTAAAAAAAACTATTTTCACACAAGAAAAAAATTTCACTTCTCGATGACAACAAGGGTTAGATCTCGGTTAGCTTACCCAAAATATGGACCTTTTCCTATCTATTTCTGATTTGTCGAGATCACACAGAGAGTGTGGAAAAGAGAATACACATATCTAAAAGAGTAGAAACCCTAAAATAAAAAATACAAACCGAAATAAAATCAAAATAAAACTTTGCAAAAATTTTAAAAAATGCGTATTCAGGCTTTATACCTTCGGATTTGACTGTAATGGTTGTATCTTGGGAAAACGGAAACCTTATTGAGTGAAACAAAAAGTGTTCCTGAATGAAAAGAGTGCTCTAGAAACAATGGAATAGTCCTCTCATCCCATAAATGTATGAAAATGTCATAAAATGGAGATGAGGAAACTCAGCTTCACGATCTCGATCTACAATAGGAGCGAGTCTTGAAACAGGGTGTGATACCATGTTCGACAGCAAAGGTATTCCAACAGAGGATGAAAACCTTCATTAAACACTCACATAACTAGATCAAAGATCAACACACTGATGTTTTCACGTGGTAAAACCCCTACGGGGAAACATCCACAGCCCCAGCCAACGCAGCCACTTGGAGCAGTTTATTAATGCAAAGAAAAATATTATAGAGAGATTTTACAAGAGAGTTTCTCATAATCAATCATCGGAAAATGACCCTCCACGCTCTTTAAATAGATATCATGGACCAATCAGGTGTCAATCCATGGATCAATGGTCATTAAGATAGAGGAGAGTATGAGCCGTTGGATCACTCTATGTTGGGAACATATCGTGACCGTCGGATTTCCTAACTACAAATGCATACTAATGCATAATAAAGAAACACACTTTTACCTAATGACATATTAGACCAAAAATATCTTAACTAACTCCTAAGTGTCTAAATATCATAACAAAAAATGTCCAGTGAAGATGGGATCTCTGTCACTGGACATTTTTTAACTATCTCCATGAATATGGTGGCAACTATACTAGCTTTGAAGGGATGAGAGAGTGCACAAAAGTGTGTGTGCTTGATCAGTCTATCAACAATCACCATGATGACACTCTTTCCTTCAGACTTTGGTAATCCTGTGATGAAATCCATGGAAACCTCCTCTGAGTGCTGACTTGGGATGGATAATGGTTGTAAAAGGCCTGGGGTATTAATTGTGTCCACCTTATTTTGTTGGAAAACCAAATATTCTCCCACAAACCTTTGAACATCATTTTTAAGCCCATCCCCAAAAAAATCCTTCTTGAATCTATGGTAGGTTTTCAAAAATACTGACTGCCCTCCTACTGGAGAGGTGTGCAATTCCAATAGTAACTTTTGTTTGAGTTGGGAGTTCTTACATAAATATAAGCGATCTTTGTACCATAGTGAATCATTTTTCCATGTAAATGTATCTAATGCACTGAAATCCTACTGCAACCTTTGAATGATATTCCACACTTTTTCATCATTCTTCCATTCATCCCTTGCTTCTATTATCCAATCGGGTTGGATAATCGAGATAGCACAGAGAAAGGCCTCAACATCTTCATCCTTTCTTGAGAGTGCATCTGCTACAACATTTTTCTTCCCCTTTTTATAAACGATTTCAAAATCATAACCCAATATCTTTGTTACCCATTATTGTTGCTCTTCTAAAGATAGTCTTTGTTCCAAGAAGTATTTAAGACTATCATGATATATTTTGACCTTGAAGTGCCTACCTATTAGGTAAGGACACCATTTCTTCAATGCATGTAGTATTTCCATCATTTCCTTCTCATAAATGGGTTTGTGTAATTCCTTTCCCTTGAGTGGTTGACTTTCAAAATCTAGGGGCCTTCCTTCTTGCATTAGGAAAACACCAATTCCATTTCCCGAGGCATCACCATTGGACAACTGAGAGGGGGGGGGGGTGAATCAGTTATTACCATGCTTAAACAATTATACTTATTTTAAACTCTTTGCAGAAACACTTAATGACATTCACAATAGTGTAGGGAAGTAAGCAATAACATATTCAACCTTAGTCACACACATGAGATACACAGAGACAGATATTTCCTGAGGAAACCCATCAAGGGTAAAAAACTCTTTTTCTTTATATGATAAGTAATATTTACATTCTTTACATTATCATACATATGAGCACCAACTCATAATGAGGCTGCAACCTCCGTTTTTCAAGCTGCAACTTGCTGAGAGCACTAACTCTCTATTTTCTCTAGCACCCACTAGAAGGAAGCACCAACTCCCTGGTTTCTCTAGCACCAACTAGAAGGAAGCACCAAATCCCTAGTTTCTCTAGAACCAACTAAAAGGAAGCACCAACTCCCTGGTTTTTCTAGCACCAACTAGAAGGAAGCACCAACTCCCTATGTTCAAGCACCCACTTGAACCTTTGAGGACACCAGTCCTCCCTAGCACCTCCCAAATACCCTGAAATATAATTCTTTGTTTCTAAAACTTATTACAACGATATAAAGTTCTTCAATGGCTTACCAGCCTTGTCATTGCTCTATTACACTTCTCCGCCCTGTCTGCATCAATGTCTTCTGCACACCCCTTTCACTTTATGTTCTTCTGCCTTTTATGCTCTTTGCGCCATATCCCTTCAATGCACCACTCCTCTTCTGTGCATTTCTGCTGCTGTACTCTAATCCTTTCTCACACCTGAATCCTTCCCCACATCAACAACTCTAATCTCTTCTTTGTTCCACATTCTTATAGTCTTTGTTCTCCTTGTGCATGCAATATTCACCATGCTTCTACATGCTCACACCGTGCCAATATCCTCCACATATCGAGTGCTTTGCCTGATCATCATTGTGACTCTTTAGCTTCTTTGGCGGTTTTCCCCAGGCATTCAGCATCACTGGGTGTTCTGTCTAGATTTATCAGCTTCTTTGGCAGTTGAGGCTCTTCGTCTTCTCTGTCTTCGACGAGCTTATCCTTTTTATTTTTATCTACAGACTTCAATCCCCTTCCATCTGTCAATTGCCTGTATCAATAGTCCTCAATCCACTGGAAGATGCATTGAGACTCTTCATCTTCTTTGGTGATCACACTGAGTCCTCTTTGAGTCCTCTCGAAGAGACCATCATTTATCTCTAGTTGTTACACTTAGAAGCGCAATAGTAGCCCTGCGATCTTATTCAACTTCACCTGCACCATTGGATTGAATTCATAGAATCTTACGTTTATTTTTCCATTTTGTACTTCAGCATTTTGGGATCCTCGTGATAAATATTTTGTTACTCTCCATGTCCGGATCCTTGAAACTCCGAAATGGAGCTTATCTCCACTAGGTCCTTCCTCCATGTTACCACAGGCCAAGACCAAGTTCTTATCTATAAAGTGCTTTTCGAGATTTTGCATATCGCAAATTCAAGAGGTTAGGGAACCCCGTTCCTTTGACTTTCCAGTCTGCGAAATGATGATCTTTCGCCACGTGTCCTATGGACCCAACGATCTAGATTTTGTCATGATTTCGACACTTCACAAGCCTTCTCCATGCCTGATCAATGGTCCACAATCATTGGTGACTCGACGGTCCAGATCTTTTCACAATTTCACATATCACGATTTCGGGGTTCGCGACTTCGAGACTCCTATGGTAGGAGTTCTTGACATCTCCATCTCTCGATTTCTGAAACTCCAAAAGGGATTTGGATCAATAGTCCACACTCTAGATGATTCGATGGTCCATATCTCTTCGTGATTTCACATATCGCGATTTCGGGGTTCGCGACTTTGGGACTTCTACAGTAGGAATTCTTGACATCTCCATCTCCCGATTTTCGAAACTCTGAAGTGATCGGACGGCTCACATAACCCCCTAAGATGGACGGTTGACAACATTTCAGCGTTTCGCATTTTGCGATTTCGGGACTCCTGTTGTAAAGAACCTTGACATTTCCATCTCCCGATATCCAAAATCCTGATAGCCAAAACTACGAAATGGAGTTTGACCAATACTTCAATCTTGTCATTTTTGTTGCACTGTTGGTCTTCCTAAAATTATCAACTCTGTGTGAGTTGTGTTGTTGGTCTTCTTGAAATTACTTTTGTTCCTGTTTTTCCATCGATGCCATCAATGACAGTAATAATCTGATCTTGACATAGTAATAATTTGATCTTGCCATCAATGACAAGAATAATCTGCCTATTAAACATGCCAACCATCATACTCTGAAAACATGCCAACAATATCCCCCTTTGGCATTGATGGCAACCCCATGATGCAACTACACCACTGTAACATCTTGAAATCATCACACTTTCTCCCCATTTGACATCAATGTCAAAGAAGAGACACGCTCCCCCTGAGTTGTTGCAGTAATTTTAGGGGGCATTAGATATTCAAACAATACAAAACTCCCCCTAACAAGATGTACTCTTTTAGGTTTGAGACGAAATGACACCCAACTTTTGTCTGAGATATTCAAAAGGTGTCTTGGCTAGGGGTTTAGTAAATATGTCTGCAATTTTTTCTGTAGTGGGAATGTAATGGACCTAAAAAATCTGATTGGTGACCTGCTCTCTCAGAAAATGATATTTTATGGGAATATGCTTGGTCTTGGAGTGGAAGACATGATTTTTAGATACACTGATGGCACTAGTGTTACCACAATGAATTGGGATCGATGCAGTGTATTTTACCTCCAAGTCTGCAAGTGTCTGAATCATCCATAATACCTGAGTGCAACAGGTAGCAGCAATAATGTACTCTGCCTCTGTGGTTGATAAAGAAATGGAGCTTTACTTTTTACTAAGCCATGCTACTAAAGAATCAACCAGGAAGAATGCTCCTCCATTGGTGCTTTTTCTCTCATCGACACAATTTGCCCAATCTGCATCTGAGTAAGCAGTTAATTGAAAATTATGATTTCTGGGATACCACAGACCATAATTCATTGTTTCTTTTAAATACCTGAATATCCTTTTGACAGCTTGCAAATGANTGGAGCTTTACTTTTTAC
The DNA here is from genome assembly GCA_032191745.1 of Picea mariana. Lineage (NCBI taxonomy): Eukaryota > Viridiplantae > Streptophyta > Pinopsida > Pinales > Pinaceae > Picea > Picea mariana. The sequence continues at coordinate 718,461 of JASDQU010102236.1, forward strand.
TAAGCCATGCTACTAAAGAATCAACCAGGAAGAATGATCCTCCATTGGTGCTTTTTCTCTCATCGACACAATTTGCCCAATCTGCATCTGAGTAAGCAGTTAATTGAAAATTATGATTTCTGGGATACCACAGACCATAATTCATTGTTTCTTTTAAATACCTGAATATCCTTTTGACAGCTTGCAAATGATTTTGCTTAGGTGTAGCCTGATATCTTCCTACCATTCCTACAACATGCATTATGTCTGGGCGAGATGTTGTGATGTACAACAAGATGCCTATCATTGATCGATATGATCTTTGATCAACATTAGGTGAATCATCATCCTTGCTTAATTTACATCCAGTTACCATAGGTTTACCCATAGGTTTAGAATCTTCCATTTGAAACCTTTTTGACATTTCTCTTAGATGTTTTTCTTGAGAAATGAACATCCCTTCGGACCTCTGAGTAATTTGCAGACCAAGAAAAAATGACAGTTCTCCTCTCATAGACATTTCAAACTCAGAATCCATGGTAGAAGCAAACCATTGTACCAATGAATCCTTATTACATCCAAAGATGATGTCATTTACATAGACCAATACGATGAGCAAATCATTATCCTCTGTTTTAATATACAGATTGTTGTCAGTTGTTCCTCTCTTGAACCCTTTTTCTTTGAGATACGTATCCAGTCTGTGATACCATGCTCGAGGGGCTTGTTTTAACCCATATAAATATTTCTTCATCTTGCATACTAATTCAGGGTTATCAGACAGTTTGAAACCCTCTAGTTGTTCCATATAGACTTCTTCACTTAAATATCCATTTAGAAAAGATGACTTGACATCCATTTGATAGAATTTAAACCTTTTATGACAAGCATAGGCAAGAAACATTCTGATAGCTTCTAATATTGCTACGGGCTCAAATGTTTCATCAAAATCCAGTCCTTCTATCTGAGCATAGCCTTTACAGACTAACCTTGCTTTGTTCCTGATAACTTGTCCTTGCTCATTCAACTTATTCTTAAAGATCCATTTGGAGCCAATGAAGTTGTTACCTTCAGGTCTTTGAACCATCTCCCACGTATTTTTTTTCTCAATCTGATCAAGTTCATCATTCATTGCTTTAACCCAATGATCATCTTTGCTAGCTTCATTGAAATTCTTGGGTTCCAACATGGATATGAAAGCTATATGAGATTGTTCGGTGGTTTTGATTAGCTTTCTTCTGGTTTTTACACCTTTGTCTTTTTCTCCAATTATCTGACATGCAGGATGATTCTTTTGAATGATTCTGGAGGAGGAATTTGAAGTTGACTGTTGATTTGAGTCTATCTAACTGTCTGAGTCTTCATCTGATTTAGAGTCTTCATTTTCTGATTCTTGGACCTATTCATCTTCAGCTTTAGCTGTGTCTTCTATAGAAGACTCATTTCTGTACATCTCTCTTGTTGGGATTCCTTCATCAACTTTTACATCAATACAGTCAACCATTTTATGGAACCTCTTATTATAGAATCTGTATCATTTACTGTTTGTAGCATACCCCAAGAAGATACCTTCATCAGCTCTGTCATCATATTTGCCAAGGTTTTCATCATTATTCTTTATGTAGCATTTACTCCCAAAGACTTTGAAGTGTTTAATTGAAGAAGGTCTTCCAAACCACAGTTCATAAAGTGTCTGGTCACTTTGTGGTCTGAGGTGGGCTTTGTTAAGAACATGGATTGTTGTGTGTATTGCTTCTACCCAATAGGTTTTACTAATGTTCTTCTCATTCATCATTGACCTGGCCATTTCCTGCACTGTTCTGCTTTGCCTCTCAACTAATCCATTTTGTTGTGGAGTTCTTGGGATTGTGTATTCTCTCTTGATCCCATGCTCATCGTAGAATTCCTTGAAGTCTCTTGAAATAAAATCTCCTCCCTGGTCTAATCTTACTATATTTAACCTCTTCCCTATTTGAGTCTCAGTTAAAGCCTTAAATATTTTAAACTTCTCAAATGCTTCAACTTTTTCTTTGAGAAAGGCAACCCAAGTAAGTCTTGAGTAATCATCGATAATCAGCATGAAGTAGTTTTGTTTCCCTGTGCCTTCCTGTCTTGATGGTCCACATAAATCCATATGAACTAGTTGGAGTGGTTTTTCTATTGAAGTAAAATTCTTGGACTTAAACTATGTCCTGTTTTGCTTCCCTGCTTGGAAGGGTTTACACATTGAATCTTGGGGCTTTGATATCCTCGGAAGATATTTTACTGCCTCGATTTTCTTGAGTTTGATTAAGTGGTCAAAGTTTATATGTCCAAGTCTCCTATGTCATAACCAGATTTCATCATGTCTTCTTAGATGACATTCTTCTCTATTTTCTTTTAGCACATATACATTATTTTTTTTCCTTATGCCTTTGGCCACCACTTGTCCTGAGGTTACAGATTTTATCTTGCAGTCCTTGGACGTGAAAACCACTTCACATCCTCTATCACACATTTGAATTACACTGAGCAGATTATGTTTCATCCCATCTACAAGTAGAACATCTTGGGCTTTTCCTTTTCCATTACTTAAGCTCGCCATCCCTTTGCCCTTTATTTTCCCTAGAGCATCATTTCCAAAGGTTACATTTCCTGATTTGCTTTCACTTAGAGATAGAAACTTGCCTTTGTCTCCCATCATGTGTTTGAAGAATCCATTGTCTATATACCAAGGGTTCATTTTTCTTTGAGCAGATAACACTAATCCACACTTTTCACTTTCCTTCTTCTTCCAAAACTTGAAATTTTCAGCAGGGGATTTCTAATCTGGTTCATATTCCCTTAAACAACAGTCAATAGATTTGTGTCCATAGTTATGACAGATGTAGCATTCAATCTCATTGTTCAACAGGTCAAACTTATTGGTGCATAATTGTCTACTCATTGATTGTTGATTATTTCTTGACCTCTTTAGTTGCATGTCCTTGGACTTAATTTGGTAATTGGCAATCTGTGAAGGTTTGTCACTTGGTTGCATCATTCTTTGTTGTGGCAAGTATTTATTTCTTTGAAATCTTAATTGCTCATGTCTAAGTCTTAAGGAACAATTTACAGTTTTGTGAAAAAAGTTAGAACAATAGAAACAATAGCCATAGAAAAATTCTTTGTACCTGGAAAATGGTTGTCTTCTTTGAGCAAATCAATTTATTCCTTGTCGATGACGTCTTTCAGTAGAGAATGCATTGTTTATTCGTTCTACAGATTCAGTCCTGGCACCTTTTTCTTTACTCGTCCTGGGCGGCTGATTGTCTTCCTTTGTTTCTGTAGGTTTTTTATTGTCATTGGTTGTACTTTTGACAAACTTGATGGGTTCTTCATTTTCAGGCTTACCACTACTTGATCCCTCTTCATAACCCAAGCCAATTTTCAGCTTTGGATTCCTTTACTGATTCAGAATGGTGGCTAATCCTTCTGAGGCTTTGATACTTGACATATTCTAATTATACAAGGCTTGAAACTTCTCCATTTATTTCCTCGTTTTCACTACTTCTTGTTCTAATGCTTCACATCTTGACTTCTTTTCTGATAGCTGTTGTTTCAGAATCTCTTCGATTTTCTTTGCCTCTTCCAATTCTACTTTTAGTAGGACAAGGTCTTCATCAGGTTCTTTACTGTCTTTCTCAAACTGTATCAACAATTGTCTTTGCTTTCTGTTCTTGATTCTTAGTTTGTCAATCTCTTCTAGTGCACTGATCAGTTCTCCTTCCATGTCAACCACAACTTCTTCTTCATTAACATCACTCCCTGTGTTGTTATTGTCATAGTCCTCTTTGGCCATAAGTATGAATTCATTTAGTTTATCTTCAATAGATGAATCATTGTCTTCATCATCTGAAGGATCATCATCATTGTTTACGCAAAGACCTTTCTTCTTAAAGTTATTCTCTTTAAAGAAATTTTTGTGTTCGTATTTCTCCTCATCATCACAAGTCTGATCCTTTCCTTTATGGGGACATTTATTTTCAAAATGACCTATCCTACCACAGTTTAAGCATTTGAAAGGCAGTTTACCTTTGTATTTTCTTGATCCCTTCTTCAGTCTCTTCACAAATTTTGCTTCAATTTCATCGAGCTCAGAATCCTCATTCTTCTATGCCTTAAATGATGCTTCTCTAGAGGTGGGTTTATATTTAACTATTCTCATTTCATATGCAGTCAATGTTCCTAGAAGTTGATCAAACTCCAAGGTTTTTAGATCATTAAGTTCTTCTATAGCAGAGACCTTTGGGTTGAACCTATCTGGGAGAGATCTCAAGTTTTTCTGAACTAAAGAAGGTTCCTCAATTGTTTCACCAAGTGCCTTCATTGCATTTACCATTTCTTCTACTCTGAGAAAATATTTTCCAACAGTTTCATCTTTCTTCATCTTCAATTGTTCAAACTGTATTCTGTAGGTTTGAAGCTTGGCATCCTTTACCTTTTCATTTCCTTCATAACTGCTAATGAGTTTGTCCCACATTTCTTTGGCAGTTCCTAGGTGCATAACTTTCACAAATTCTGCTTCTGCAAGCCCACTCAATATAGCATTCATAGCCTTAGCATTGAAGCTAAATTCTAGCTTGTCATCCTTATTAGCCAGCACAACTAGCTTTACATAACTAGTTTCTACCACATCCCAAACATCTGCACCTAAAGCCATTATGTAGGCTCTCATTCTAACTTTCCAGAAGGCAAAGTTTGTTCCATTGAACAGTGGGGCCTTATTGGTTGAATTTCCTTCATGGCTTGACATGTTTAAGCTCTAGTATCTACCTTTAGATAAAAGGGGCCTGCTTTGATACCAATTATTGGACAACTGAGAGGGGGGGATGAATCATTTGTTACCGTGCTTAAACAATTATACTTATTTTAAACTCTTTGCAAAAACACTTAATGACATTCACAATAGTGTAGGGAAGTAAGCAATAGCATATTCAACATCAGTCACACACATGAGATACACAGAGACAGATATTTCCTGAGGAAACCCATAAAGGGTAAAAAACTCTTTTTCTTTATATGATAAGTAATATTTACATTCTTTACATTATAATACATATGAGCACCAACTCATAATGAGGCTGCAACCTCAATTTTTCAAGCTGCAACTTGCTGAGAGCACCAACTCTCTGTTTTCTCTAGCACCCACTAGAAAGAAGCACCAACTCCCTGGTTTCTCTAGCACCAACTAGAAGGAAGCACCAACTCCCTGGTTTCTCTAGCACCAACTCCCTGTGTTCAAGCACCCACTTGAACCTCTGAGGACACCAGTCCTCCCTAGCACCTCCCAACCACCTTGAAATATAAATTCTTTGTTATTACAACAATATAAAGTTCTTCAATGGCTTACCAACCTTGTCGTTGTTCTATTACACTGCTCTGCCCTGTCTGCATTAGTATCTTCTGCACACCCCTTGCACTTTTTGTTCTTTTTCCTTTTATGCTCTTTGTGCCATATCCCTTCAATGCACCACTCCTCTTATGTGCATTTCTGTTGCTACACTTTGATCCTTGCTCACACCTGAATCCTTCCCCACATCAACAACCCTAATCTCTTCTTTGTTCCACATTCTTAAAGTCTCTGTGCTCCTTGTGCATGCAATATTCACCATGCCTCTACATTCTCACACTACGCCAATCTCCTCCACATCTCGAGTGCTTTGCCTGATCATCATTGCGACTCTTCAGCTTCTTTGGTGGTTTTCCCCACGCATTCAGCATCACTGGGTGTTATGTGTAGATTTCTCAACTTCTCTAGTAGTTGAGACTTTTTGTCTTCTCTGTCTTTGACAAGCTTATCCTTTCTATTTTTAGCTACAGAATTCAATCCCCTTCCATCTGTCAATCGCCTTTATCAATAGTCCTCAATCCACTAGAAGATGCCTTGAGACTCTTCATCGTCTTTGGCAATCACAATGAGTCCTCTTCGAGTCCTCTAGCAGAGACCATCATTTGTCTCTAGTTGTTACACTTAGAAGTGCAACAGTAGCCCTGCGGTCTTACTCAACTTCACCTGCACCATTGGATTGAATTCATAGAATCTTGCGTTTATTTTGCCATTTCGCACTTCGACATTTCGAGATCCTCGTGGTAAATATTTTTTTACTCTCCATGTCCCGATCCCCGAAACTCCGAAATGGAGCTTATCTCCACTAGGTCCTTCCTCCACGTGACCACAGTCCAATACCAAGTTCTTATCTATAAAGTGCTTTTCACGATTTCACATATCGTGAATTTGAGAGGTTAGGGAACCCCATTCCTTTAACTTTCTAGTATGCAAAATGACAATCTTTCACCACGTGTCCTATGGACCCAACGGTCCATATTTTGTCATGATTTCGAAACTTCACAAGACTTATTCATGCCTGATCAATGGTCCACAATCCTTGGTGACTCGACAGTCCATATCTCTTCGCTATTTCGCATATCACGATTTTGGGGTTTGCGACTTTGGGACTCCTATGGTAGGAGTTCTTGACTTCTCCATCTCCCAATTTCTGAAACTCTGAAAGGGAGTCGGATCAACAGTCCATACTCTAGATGATTCGATGGTCCAGATCTCTTCACGATTTCTCATATCGCGATTTCTGGGTTCGTGACTTTGGGACTTCTATAGTAGGAGTTCTTGACATCTCCATCTCCCAATTTTTGAAACTCCAAAGTGATCGGACAGCTCACATAACCCCCTGAGATGGATGGTTGAAGAGATTTCAACGTTTTTCATTTCGCGATTTCGGGACTCCTGTTTTAAAGAACCTTGATATTTCCATCTCCTAATATCCGAAATCCTGATAGCCAAAACTCTGAAATGGAGTTTGACCAATACTTCGATCTTGTCATTTTTGTTGCATTGCTGGTCTTCCTGAACTTATCGACTCTGTGTGACTTGTGCTGCTGGTCTTCCTGAAATTACTTATGTTCCTGTTTTTCCATCGATACCATCAATGACAGGAGTAATCTGATCTTGACATAGGAATAATTTGATCTTGCCATCAATGACAAGAATACTCTGCCTGTTAAACATGCCAACCATCATACTCTGCCTTCTTTCTGAAAACATGCCAACAATCACATTCCACAATAATGGATTTTGTGAAGTATGGAGTGGTCAAGACAAGAGCTTTTCACATCACCTCTTTAATTTGTTCAAAAGCTTTAGTTGCCTCTTGAGTCCATGAAAATGCATCCTTCATAGTTAGTGTCATTAAAGGTGTTGTTATTCTTCCATAGTGTCGAACAAACTTGCAGTAGCAACCTGTCAAACCCAAAAATCCTCTAAGATTCTTCAATGTTTTGGGAATCGGCTAGTCCATCATGGCCTTACTCTTGTTAGGGTCTACCTTGACACCTTCATGAGATACAATATGACCCAAATACTCTACCTCCTTCACTCCAAAGAAACATTTGGATGGTTTGGCATATAGTTGTTGCTCCTTTAGTAGTTGTAGCACCTTGTCAACATGTCGCACATGATCCTCCCAAGACTTGCTATAGATTAGTATATCATCAAAAAATACTAACACAAATTTTCAAAGGAAGGGCTTGAAAATGGAATTCATCAACCTTTGAAATGTGGAAGGTGCATTTGTAAGGCCAAAAGGCATGACCAAAAATTCATAATGGCCTTCATGAGTTCAGAATGTTTTTTTTGGGATATCTTCTTCCTTCATTCTAATCTGATGATACCCTGAACGAAGATACAATTTTGTGAAATAGATTGCTCCATGTAGCTCATCTAACAATTTATCAATGACAGGAATGGAAAACTTATCTTTAATAGTGATATTCTTGAGCTCTCTTTAATATGGACGCATATGACATGAGCTATCTTTCTTGAATACCATTACCACTGGTGCAGAGTAAGAACTTTGGCTAGGTCTAATAATGCCATCCTCTAACATTTCTTCAACCATGCGCTCAATTTCACTCTTGTAGGAATAAGGGTATATGTATGGCCTGATGTTAGGAGGAACACCATGGGAATTAAATGAATTTCACGATCATGATTTCAAGTGGGTGGAAGATCTTTGGGAATATATTCAAATACTTTGGAATGCTTATCAATGATCCCTTGGAAATCTTGAGGAATAGATGGCTTAGATGTTTGAACATCTAGTGAGCATAGTTGTGCAATAATGCATTGATGCCCCTTTTTCAATAATTTTTCCATGCCATTAGAGCTTATCACCTTACCAGGTTTCCCTGTGATACCTCTTAACTCAATTTCTTTTCCTTCCAATGAAAATTTCATGAAAAGTTTTTGAAAATTAAAAGCCATTTTTCCTAGTGATTATATCCATTGGATTCCTAGTGCAACATCAACACCACCCATGGGTATAGAAATCATTGGACTATTCATTACATATTCCCCCATAGTAAGATTGATCTTATTGCATTTTCCTGAGCAATTGATAGTTCCTCCATCTGCAATAATTACTTGAAAATCTGGCGCTGGATATAGAAACCAATTGAGAGCTTTGGCTAATTTATAGTGAATGAAATTATGAGTACTGCCAGAATCAATTAGGACTATTACCTTTTTCTTTTTGATGTATCCTTGGATCTTGAGGGTTTGAGGAGTACTAATTCGAGCCAATGCATTACACGATATCATGGGAGTCAACTCTTCAGACAAAATTGCTTCTACGTTTTCATCTTGAGATGGTTATGGTTCTTGTTCTTGTTCTTCTTCCTCTTCACAATCTATGTAGAATAATTTATTCTCACCACACTTATGTCCCTTACTGTACTTGTTGTCACAATTAAAGCATAAACCTTTTTCTTTTCTTTCCTCCAATTGTTGAGGTGTTAACCTTGTAGGTTGAGGTTTTTTAGAAGAAGGAGCATTATTATATCTATAGATGTTAGGATTGGTCCTTCTAGTAGCCATAGCCATATTTTTACTTTCAACATTTCTTGCCACCTTAAATGCATTCTCCAATGATTTGGGTTCCCAAAGGCGAACCTCATGTTGAATGTTATCCTTTAAAGTTCCTATGAATACATCAATCAAGTGCTCATTTGGAATA
>JASDQU010102236.1:727539-763539 GCA_032191745.1 Picea mariana
CTTCCGTGAAAATTGTCCAAGTGACGAGTGATTTGCGAGAACAAATCCATCGATACCATAAAAATTGATTGGGTTCTAAATATAAAGAAGCAATTCATACCTTTTGTGTATGTGGCACATTTTGTAGATCAAAGAATTGCTCCATATGAAGTATCCATTGGATTGGGTCCTTGCTATCAAACTTCCTCATATCGATCTTAGGAACATGGTTGGTCTTCAACCCAAAGTGGGAGTTTCTCCATTCTTGATTCAGCTTCCTTTTGTCCTCATCATGAATTTCATGGGATATATTTTCACTTTCAGGTGTCCTCTCTATTATGAATTTTTTCAATACTTCCATGATCTCCCCTTTTAAACCATCCATATTAGTATCCAACTTAGCTTCCATTGAATCCATCATCTCTTATTGTTCATCTTTGGTTACTGTCTTATTTTGTAAATCATTTATGTCCCTACGCATTTCTTCACCTTCATCAAGAGTCCAAGTAGGATTTTCTGCAGGCTTATTTGGTGTAGAAGTTCCATTTTTCGGTGGCATGTTGGCCAAGTATCACTTTAAAACTTGATTTTGAGGTGGTTCTGCTAGACAATCTTCCTTTTATTGTATCTCCAAAATTTTGGCCCATCTGAGTATGAACCTTTATTTTTTGTAGGTATTTGATATTTATTCTCTTCAATGCCACAGGTCTAATAAAAATTGGATGTGCCAAGTGGAATTTATGGTAACTTCCCAGCAACTTGTTGGTTTTTTCCCTTCGAGGAGATCTCACTTGTATAGCGTGCCCCGCACAAAATGATTGATATAAAATTCTGAAGCTCGTACCAGAACTACTACGGGCTGTCCAATATCCAATGCAACTGGTATCACTCAATTTGGATACTCTAGGAAGAATTATGATTTTTTTACTTGGAACATCTGCTTGAGACTAGTCAATAGGACTAGTCATATACCCTATCTTCCATAGGGTGTATATACAAATTTAAGATGACCCATAAGCTGAAATTGCTACCATAGATACCTTACTAGTTTTTTAGAATATCCTCTGGAGTTCATGGTCTGAACCATTATAGAAAATTTTTTATAGCGAAAATTATGTAATGACTCAAGTTAGGATGATTCCAGAACCCTATCTTAGAAAGGTTGTATCTTCGAAAGTATAAGGCTTAAGGAGATGAAATTTTAAACCAACATACCTTGATGCCTCTACTAAATATCCTCCAAGCTTTTCCTTCTGAATTGTTGTAGAAAAAAAGTTATAGCAAAAATACCATGGTGTCTCAGATGTAGCAGCGAAACCCCAAGACCTTGAGCTCTGATACCATATGTTAAGAACCAAATATCAATATAGCATAGAAAAACCTTAGTATAAGTACTCAACGCCTTGAAAAAGAGATAATTTCATATAATAAGACTCTTTGAGGGGGAAACCTCCTTTTACCCCACATAAATGTTCAAGTACATGATGATTCCAAATGAAAATGTCTCCTTGGTATATATAGGAGACTAGGAGGTATAATTACAAATAATGGAATAAATCCAACATAAATAAAATAACATTACTAATGTAATGTTCCCTAATTAAGGTGTAATGAGCCAATATTAGGGCTTAACAAATGAGGGGATGGCTTCCTCTATTTATACAAATTGGCAGGCACTGGAAAGGTGTCTCTTCACTAGCAAGGGCCGAATTGTCTTCTTAGTGGTTAAAACAACTTTAATTAGCCTTGGCCCTCACTTCTCAATTTGCTTAATATATTTAGGCTTTGACCAATCCACAAAAGGGGATTTGGTCAATTAAAATGACCGACATGACCAATCCACAAAAGGGTATTGATTAGATGAATAATAACTCAATAATAAATAGAATATTCTTTGCAGTTGCAATATTTCAACATATACCATGTTAATTTTCTAATCGAGATACCTATATTGTTTTACTAGTGATTTACTTTTTGTAAATCACATCAATACCTCACAAAAAAAAATACACTTGTTGGAATAATTAATTGAAATAAGTAGTGGAAGCAATACCCAAAACCAAATATCATAAACAATACACAAATATGGTATACCATCAACTAGACATATAATTTAAATAACTTCAAAGCTCACAAGGGATCCCTTACTCAGAAACAACCTACTAAGAAATATGGAAAACTTTATAGAGAACCTGCAAACCCTAGAAACTCTTTTATTGTATACTTTCATAGTTTTCAAGGTGTATGTGACTTTCCTTAAGAAAACCTATGTATATTAACTTGACTCGATTGAAACACGTGTACATGTGCACCGATACTCTATGAAAAAATATATATGGTGTGACCTTGTTGCTACCACTCCAATCTAATGAAATTCTTTGTGACTTCCCTTGTTCACTCTTCTCCCTCACCTTTACTAATCTCTATATGAAAATCCTTCTTCACCTATGAGAGGTCTCCTTGATAAAATTCCCTTCTCTCCTCTCTATGTGAAGTAACACTCCTCCTTTATCTTAGCCTTTCTTTTATAATATTGAGTTATGACCTAACCCTAATCTCCAAAGTGAATTACAGTGGAGATTAAATGTCACCTCACTTGATATCAATGGTTGAGATTTAATTCACTAATGCTAATATCTTTCATAATTTCATTAAACAAACTCAACTAATTAATAAAATAAATTTACTTTAATAATTCCTTTAATGAAAGTAAATTACCAATGTAGAAGGTTTTGGATGAATTTCACATGTCTACACAGTTAGACCTATATGGAAGTATGGGCCTAATGCTACAAACATCAGCATATCATTGGCATGGAAATATAACCCATGGTTTTTGTCATGCAAAGTGTGGTCGTTCACAATGGGAAATTGATTATCCTTGATTATTTTCTCCTAGAGCTAAAATATTGTAGGATTTCTGCAATAGAGTATGGGAATGACTATCATGAACCATCTCGAACTATGACTATGATTTTTTTTTAATGATGAAGTAAAATTAGTTACAAATGAGAATTCATTGAGTCCCTAATAGTGAGATTGTCATGTTGGTGAGTGATGGAGCCTAGGAAGTGGGATAGATCGAAGGATTGCATAAAGGAGAAGGGGGTACTATTTCTAGAGTTTTATAGTTTAATGGGAAAAGAGAGATCGTGGATTGGGATTGTTGTAGGAGTTAGCACACTCTATTATGTTGAGGATGGGGTTGTGTGAGAGGATTAGAGCCAACCATAGGTGTTTAATTCTCAAATCAAGGGTGGCGTTATTGGAGAAATATGAAAGATAATAGTGAGCCTATGGCTTGGTGGAATGTCCTTCATATATGGCCAACTAGTGAATTATTCCGGAGAGATAAGTGTATATGGTTTTTATTGTTTTGTTTTTGGTATAGATCCTTTGAAAAACCATGAGGAACTTCCCCTCATTTCGAGGATGGTTCCTATGGAAAACCATATTTTGTAGAAAACCAATGATGTTTCTATAGATTTCCCATTTAAGAGTTCAACATGTCACTTGCAGGAATTGAACCTGGGTGGGGGGGAAAACACCCCTCAACACAAACCACTCGGGCTAATCCCAATTGACATAAGTGTATATGGTTTATATGTGATTATGTTAAATTAATGTTGTTAACGTTGAAAATGTAATGAACCACTGAGATGACACATGTACATATGGTTTATATATGATTATGTTAAATTAATGTTGTTAATGTTGTAAATGTATTGATGTTATGTTTGTATGTATTATCTTTCATTTTATGTTTTCATTCATTAATTAGTTCATTGAAAAAAAACTAGGTAATTATTGTATTGGAGTTATGTAATATAAATCTCAACATAGTAAGAAGGCTAGACATTAGTCAAAAAGGTATCATAGACCAAATCATAATATGGTTGGAAGGAAATTTGAAATACCCCACTACCCCAAGAGTGTATAGGGGTGGTTTTGTATGCTACAGGTGGCCTACACATGAGGCTAGGGTTGATTCCTAGCTAGTGTCCCCAATATCCACAAAACAAGGGTTTCTTTCAAATTTCCCCAACTATAAAGAGAGTGTTTTATGTATGACCCTAAGCATCATATAATAATATATTTGTATTAATATATCATTTTTAATAATAAAATATACATTAATATAGCATTTTAATAATACAATATGCATTAATATATCTTATTAATTTTGATAAACTAATTTTCTTTCAAAATCCATCACCAATCTACCCTAATCCATGTTGGTAACTTAATTTGCATCATAAAATCCAAATCTAGTATGACTTGTTTTGTCATCTAATTTGTGTATAAATTGTTATTAGTTGTATACTTGTGGTATACTTTAAGCATTGTATATGGGGTATTAATGCCACCATTATCCCTAAATCCAACAGGAATTATGTTAGAAGTTAGGGTTCCACCTTAATATTGGGAACTTTGCTTATAAAGCTTACATCTTATAAATTTTACTTTGAAAGCATGGTATAAGGGGTATTCATGTCATCTCCTTATTTGGAAAAAAATGTGAATTATCTTGAAAGTTAAGATTCACCCTAATATTGAAAACCTTACTCAAAATTATCCAATTATCAAATTTAAACTAACCCTATTTGTTTTGGTCAGTTTAAAAACTACCCATATCATCAAATTTTATATTAAACTAACAAAAAACATATACAACTTTAACCTAAAAACCCTAAAGAAAAAAAAAGCTATTGTGAGACGTGGTTAAATTATTGTGAATACATCACAAGATGTTGTTACCATAATTTAAATTTGTATGCTGGCAAAGGTGCAATTTTCAACCAAAGGTCGTTCCACAAGTTACCCGTTATAGTGAAATTTACGCTATATAAAGAGATGGAAATTATAAGAAGATCCCATAAACTGTAAACCCTCATCGAAGTCGAAGGCATCTGCATATCTATCTTAGATCTAGAAACATAATCATATCAACCATCTGTGTAGATCCAACGATGTCTGCAGCGGGAAAACCCTTGACATGTCATACGATTGTTGATTACCGGGAAAACCCTTGAAGAGATTCGCCGGATTTTCAACATTGAGAACGATTTATCTCCCGAAGAGGAGGCGGTGATCAGGCGGGAACATCTGTGGGCTCTTGAACGTAATTAACAGCAAGATTTCCTTAGTCCGGTTCTCTAGAAATTAGAAATGAAATGTCGTGATGGAATAGAATTTTTATAGTTTTCTTAGTGAAACTTTCTGGTTATATTCACTACACAGTTTTGTTTTGTTTTGTTAGTGACACCTTCTCGTTGCAGAATTTTGATAGTTTTGTTTCTTTAGTGAAACCTTTTGGTAATACAAATTTGATATTTGATACTTTTGTAATTGAAATTCTGGTAATTCTGGTATGTTCATAGAGATTTCAGAGAGTTGTTTATATTAACTAAGCAGTTTTTTTTTGTTAGTTCGGTTATAGAATTTTGATAGTTTTGTTTTGTTGGTGAAACTTTTTGATTATAGAATTTTTATGGTTTTGTTTTGTTCATGAAACTTTATGGTCATAGAAATTTGATAGTTTTGTAATTGAAATGTTGGTATGCAATGGAATGTTCATAGAAATGTTAGGAAGGGTGTGAAACTTAAGAAATTTATATTATGATAAAATAGGGAGTGAAACTTAAGAAATTTATATTATAACAAAATTATTTAATTGGAAGTTAATAATGTAGTAAGAGTATATATTGGTAATTTGATATAATATTATAATAATAATAATAATTTATTAGCAATTTCACTGGTAAAGTCTACGAAGGTATACATACCCTACCCCCCTCTGGATTTGAACCTGTAACCTCTTAAGAGGAAACACATATTCTTAACCATTAGACCCACTATGATATTAGCAATTCGTGTGACTATCTATAAATAATATGTTTCTCAATGTCCATAATATGTTTCTCAATGTCCTTTAATGTATGAAGTTTAAATTAAAAAAGTTGTATGATGTTCAACTTATGTTATTTTGATTTGGATATATCAATTATTATGTGATAAATTATATTATATATTAATTTTTTATTTTTAATTATATTATAATAATATTATACATAAAATTTAAATTATATTAAATAATTATATTTTTTATTTTTTTTTGTTATTTGGATGATAATTGACAAATGTGTTCATAGTCCAATGTGTTCTATTTTAGTTGCACTCTTATATTAATAATTAATGAATAGTTGAATTGTTAAAAAAATTATATTGTGAGCATGATTCATTAAAGCGTTTAAGTTATGTTAGGTTAGGGTTTTGTATTAAGGATTTCATTTAATTTTTTTTACACCTTAAAAATAATGTTAAATTCCTTGTACATTAAGGACTGTCTAGTGAGGGCGTTAACTATGGGGGTTTACGAAGAGGATTTAGAATTCTCATCGAAACCTTTGGACGCATGTTTTGTCTGGGATCCACGAACTGGAAACACTGTATAATTCTTTTTAACATCATAGGTATCTCAGCAGAACCAAATATCATAGGTATGGAGATGTATTATTCCCTACCTATCTCTTTAGGTTCCTCAACCGCCAAATGTTTGAATCGTTTTTCTCCCAAGCCAGTGCTTCATGGTTCGATATCTGGGTTGGAAGGTTTTGGGGGTTCAGGGTTTTTCTCTCCACTGCAAAATGATTTGGGGTTTGTTTCTCACTCGTATACCCCCTCTCTAGTTTATTTTCCCTCTTCTTCTCCAAGCCTTTGGTCGGCTTCCAGTCTTTCCCCCTCTTCCAAAGTTTTTTCTTCCTTCCCTCCTTTTTATTCTCCTCTTACAGATCAAGATCTCTCGTCTCGTCCTTCTTAGGATGCACGCTTTCATCAGGGTTTCATCACAACGCTTCTTTACCCCTAAAACTTGAACGGGTGGGATGAAGCACAAGTTTTAGGTGGGAAGTAGGGGATTCCTTCTTCTCCTATCTCTGGTCCTTCTCATCGTACTCCCCAACCGCAAGTGAAACGCCATAAAAACCCTAAATTTCTTCCTTCTAGGAAATTGGTGGACTTCATTCTGGGTTATGATATCACCATTCACTAGGTAACTACAATGTCAGAAGTTTCTTTGGTCGGAATCACACATGGGAGGTAGTTCAGCCCCAAATCCCTACAATCGTGGGTTGCCTCCAAATGGAGAAAGGAATATAACCCCTCTCCTAATATCAACAAACTAGATAGAGGATGGTTCATTCTAAAGTTTCATAATGCAGCACAAGTTGCGAAGGATCTACAGGAGGTTTCGAGTTTGGATTCGACCTGGATCGTGTTGAAGAAGTGAAGTCTATTCCTTAATACAAAAAAGGAGTGTGTGGACACACAACCTTTATTGGTTCGTCTTCGATGACTTCCAACGAAATTTTGGTCCCTCTAGTGTTTTAAATAAATTACTAATGGGTTGGGAACATTCTTGGATGTGAATTTAACATTTCAGACCACAAGTGAGATGGCGATGGCTCGTATTTTTGTCTCAATAAACATTAGAGAGGTTCTTGTTGAATACACCGCCCACATTAATGTTGGGTATGTGTTATATTCTTTGCATGTGTGTGTGGGGGCGCGTTAGATATGACAACTGCGTCTCTTGTAGTAGTTCTCTCTTTGTGCCGTGTGCTTCGGGCGCTTTCCTAGGGGGGGCAGGTATTCCCCCCCCTAGTTATGCAGCGTTGGGCACCAGGGGAAACACCCCAAAATTAATTTTTTTGGGCGTTTTTTTCTATTTTTAGCAGATTTTGTTATTTTTAGCAGTTTACTAAAAATAATCCCAATTTTAGGGATTAGGGTTTTGGTATCTATGGAATACCTAAAAACATTGTATATATTATATAGTGAATGGTGAAATTTGATATAATGAATATAAGAAAGTTTTTCCCGATTGAGGGTTTTCGGTATAAATCTCTGTGTACTATCTAAATGAGCCATAGATTAAATTTTGTTTTTCTTAAGAATCTATATGCATTGCTTTACTTCACAGGTTTAAAACTTACATGTGGTATCAGAGCTCATTTTTGGCTTCAGAGGGACGCCTTTGTTGTTGAGGGTTTGGCTCGGTCTGATAGATCTAGTTTATCTTGGGTCTATGATAAACCTGGGTTTAGTGGGAGCTATTGCAGTGGAGATTCGAGTATAGAAAGAGGAATGGCGAGCTCATCTAGAATCGAGATAGAGAAGTTCAACGGTAAAAACTTTGAGCTATGGAAGCTCAAGATGGAGGACCTTCTTGTAGACAAAGAACAATGGATCATTGTGGATCCTGGTTTCACAGCCTACTAGTACACCGCCTACTAGCACACAGGCTACTGGTACACAACCTACTAGTACACAAACTACTAGTACACCAACTACTGATATGTCGAAGGAAGATTGGGAGAAATTGGACAGAAGAGCAAGGAGTACTATTCGCCTCTGCCTGGAAGATTCGGTTTTGTTGAATGTCTTAGGAGAATCTACAGCCCAGGAACTATGGGATAAGTTGGGGAATTTGTATCAATCAAAGTCCCTGGTAAACAATCTATTTCTTCGAAAGAAGTTGTATCATCTTAGGATGGAAGATGGAGATTCTGTGACAGAACATCTAAATGCCTTTAATACTCTGGTAAGCCAAATTATCTTTGTTAATATTACGATTGCAGAAGAAGATAAGTGTATTACTTTGTTATGTTCTTTGTCAGACTCTTGGGATAATCTAGTTGTAGCAATTGGTAGTACCACTCAATCTACATTGAAGTATGAGGATGTAGTTACATCCTTGTTATCTAAAGAGATGAGGGGAAAAAGCATGGATGGTCACAGCACATATGCTTTATTTGTAAGAGGGCATACCCAAGATAGGAACCCTAGTAAGCCTTCGGAGTGGAGATGTAAATCTATGGGTAGATCTAAGTCTCCAGGAAAATCTTTGAGGAAATGTTGGAAGTGTGGTAAAAAAGGGAATTATAAGAAAGATCACAAACCTGAGAAGGTTGAAAAACCAAAGGAATCTTATAGTGCCTCTTCCACAGAGGCGAAAACCTCCACTGAAGAAGGAGGTGATGTTTACCTGGCATCTACAAGTACACATGTAGACCGTGATGTATGGTTTATCGAATCAGGTGCGTCATACCATATGACTCCTCACGGGGAGTGGTTCTCTGAATATGAAAAATAGGATGGTGGTGATGTATTCCTAGGGGATGACTCGACAGCAAAAATCTTGAGACGTGGAAGGGTTAAGTTGCTACTAAAAGATGGAAGGATTAGAACTCTCCCTGGGGTTCTGCACATTCCAAAACTAGCCAAGAGCCTAATATCTGTAAGTAAGATGGATGATGCAAGAGTGGATACTGTATTTGGAAAGAACATTTGCAAGATGGTGCGAGGAGCAATGGTGTTGATGAGGGGAGTTCGATGTGGAACTCTGTACAAGTTGTTGGGAGGAACTTATACTAATGGGTGTAACAATTATGTTGTCCTTGAGCAGACAAATAAAGAAGACAAGACCAATATCATCCCTGAAAAGAAGACCATGTTGTGGCATCAAAGACTGGGACATATTGGAGAAAAGGGCCTTCGAACACTACACGGTAAAGGTATGGTTGAAGGTAAGTTTAATTGCACTCTAGATTTTGATTTCTGTGAACATTGCATATATGGTAAACATAATCGAGTAAGATTCCCATCTGGTGCTACAAGAGCAAAGGGGATCTTAGAGTTGATACACAATAATGTGTTTGGACCTGTTCCTGTTCCATCCCTAGGTAAATCTGTGTATTATGTTTCATTCATAGATGATTTTTCAAGGAACACATGGATTTATTTTCTTAGAAAGAAATTTGAGGTATTTGATAAATTTAAAGAGTTTAAGGTTTTGGTATAAAATCAGACAGAGAAGAAAATAAAGGTATTGATAACAGATAATGGTGGAGAATTCTACGTAAATGAATTCGAAGAATTATGTAAGAAGTGTGGTATAGAAAGGCAGAAGACTACTCCATACACTCCTCATCAGAACGAAGTTGTTGAAAGGATAAACATGAAACTGATGGAAAAAGCAAGGAGCATGCTCAGCGGTGTCGGGTTAGGAAAATAATTTTGGGCAAAGGTAGTGGGTACATCATTTTACCTGGTCAATCGATCACCTTCATCAGCGTTGGATGATAAAACTCCACACGAGGTATGGTCTAGAAAGAAACCCTGTCCTCAACATCTTAGAGTGTTTGTTTGTGATGCTTATGTACATGTTCCAAAGAAAATAGAATTAAGTTGGATAAAAAGGCTGAAAAGTGTATCTTTATTGGTTATAAAGATGGTGTGAAAGGTTATAATCTTTGGAACCCAAAAACCAAGAAAATTGTTTACAGTCGAAATGTTGTTTTCAGAGAGGTAAAAGATGTTTCCAAGCAAGAATTCCTACCAAGAAAGAAGAACCTGAGAAAATAGATATTGATTTGGATAATGTAAAATCTGAATCATTTGAAGAAGATGAAGCAGAAGAACAAGAAGAACCTCATACCAACCAGAAAGGTATAGTCCCCCTGATTTCCATTCCAATTTTTCTTTATCTATTACTAATGATGATCCCAGAACTGTCAGGGAAGCAGTGAATTCAGGGGATAGTAAACTATGGAAGAAGGTCATGGTTGAAGACCTTATTAGTCTAGTCTTCCTTGGTTATTGACGGAGCAACAGAGCAATACTGTAAAAGAGGTCATTTGAAAAATTAGGTTTCCGACGAGGTTTTCGTCGAACATACAAAATATCTTAACTAAAAAAGGTGATTTTGGTGTGGTTAAAACACATGATTGGCATACATTCATTAAGGTAATTAGTAGGTTATAATATATTTTCTTATTGGTAAGCATTTTTTGGAAACAAATAATAATTATTTGTTTTTTGTTACAGTATGTTCTACCTTTATCTCTCCCAGATGAATTTGACAACAACATAAAACAAATTATTTATGTACTTGGCAAATACATGAGGTAAGTATTGTTTTATAAGGAAAAGGTTATTCTTATGTGATTTGTATTGGAACTTATTGACATATTATCTTTTATCTGCAAATTTATTTATGCCTTGATATTTTTTTATTGCATTGACATTTGTAGGTGGCTATCATCAAAAGAAATCCATAAAGAAGATATAAGGTATTGGAAGAGAGAAATTCCCCGACTAATGTGTCAAATGCAACAATATCTACCTCCATAATTTTTCAATGCACAAGAACACTACCTCATACACCAAGTTGAGGAGATTGAATTATGTGGACCAGTACACACAAGGTCGATGTGGATGGTGGAGAGGCAGTTGAAGTCATTGAAGGCTTTTGTTAGACAAAGAGCACGTCCAGAGGGTTATATGGTTGAGGGATATATGGTATATCAATGCATGGTGTATATTAGTCAATATCTACCTAAATTAGCAGAAAATATGAATGTGCCTCGCATTTGGCATCTCGACTCCATCAACAAATTTGAAGGGGAGGTCTTATTGGGGAAAGGTAAAATGAGGATTGTGAAAGGTAATTATTAGATGTTGATGTAGATTTAATATATTACACATCTATTAAATTATTCATTTATTAATAATAACTAATTAATTATATTAAATTGTTATGCTATCATATAGTTGCTCGAGAGTGGCATGCTTTACATTTATACATTGCAAACAACCTTGATTGGATGGAGCATTGGATAGAATATACTGAAGAATACTTCAGTAGGCTAACATGGGAAGGGGTGAGTAAGATGATTAAAACAACGCATCGTCATTGAGATCAATTTCCTGATCTTACATCAAGGGAAATTGATTTAGCCTTTGGTTTAAAAGATAAACAGGCAAGTTAAATTTGTTACCCACATTTTCCTAGTTTTTTCCCAATTTTTCAATGTATTTGGTTTGTTTAATTATTGAAATATATATTCAGTAAGTTCTATATGAGCATTATTAATTCAAAATTTATTTTTTACTTGTTGTCCATGTTGTAGTTAAAACATCACAAGGCTATATGGTGTAATGGTCGTAAATTTTGTATCAAAATGTTGGATGATAAGATGAAAACCTCGGATTGTGGGATAACTACAGTGTTTAAGGTCACCAACATTTCCTCTAGAAGTGACAGAAATTTGGAAGAAACTAAGAATAGGTACTATGGCCATTTGGAGGATATAATTGAGTGTGATTTTAATTCCTTTAAAAAAAAATTGTTTGAGGTTAAATGGTAGAGGATACAGATGCATGAACGTGATCTTGAAAGAACTGTTATTGAGCATGATAATGGATTTACCATGGTTAATACAAGGGAATTTGAACTGGGTACAGAGCTTTATGTTCTTCCAAGTCAATGTGAGCAAGTAATTTACTCATAGTTACCTGGTAAAGTAGATTGGTCATACATTGTTAGGTATGATCCAAGAGGAAGACTAGTAAAGTACAATCATGTAGTCGAGGATGAAGATAATAACGAGGAAGAAGATCATGATTATGCAGATCAGGAGCAGGTGGCTCATGTAGTTGATGTGTCAGATGAAGAAGTTGAATAAGTTGATCATCTAAATGTAGGAGACGATGGTCTCATTGACGATATTGATAAATATAGTAGCGAAAATGACGTTGATGATGATGTTGATAGGAATGAGTCTTTCACCAATATCGATTCTGAACTAGATCCTAATACAGATGTTGAGCTAGATGAAGAAAAAGATGACTAATATTTAATTGTTGAAAAGAAGAGGTATGTGTTTATATCTTGTATATGATCTTTATATGTTTTTATTTTTTGAAGGAGATGAACTTATCCATTTTTTCCTTGCTATGCTCGAGGACATGGTTCTAAGTGGAGGCCATTTATTGTTGTGAGATACACATGCAAAAACTTATGGATCCTAATTTTAACGTACCATTTTATTGGTAGGCCCTAAAGAGCCTCCCGATTCTATCTCTATAAAGAGCCTATAAGTGACCTTCAACAAAGGAAAAAATTGAGTTCCTTTGTTTGACATGTTGACTACTCCATTGTCTTCCTTTCCCCCCAAAAAATTCTAATGAATAACTTTCTCATGCATCTTATGGCCATATATATGAGTTAAATTCCCATTTTGAAATAGGCCACTTACATCATAGAACATTGGCCAGTCATGCCAAAGGCTATGATCAATAGGTCATTTTTTCCATGCTTTCCCTGGGTACATGCAACATTATTAAGGATATTTGGTCACGATGTGACACATCAATTGCAATTACAAGGATGATTATAGGCCAAATTCAAATATTGAGCACAACAAGAATGATCCTTGGGGCATAAGCCATGAATTGATGATGAAGATCTAAGGATTTAGTCCCTAATACATGATTCATGGGCCCTAATTGTGTATCCATTATGATCACTAACACAATCTTAACAAGGATGATTATAGGCCCAACTTCAAATATTGAGCACAACAAGAATGATCCTTGGGGCCTAAGCCATGAACTGACAATGAAGATCTAAGAATTTAGTCCCTAATACATGATTCATGGGCCCTAATTGTGTATCCATTATGATCACTAAAACAATGTTAACAATTGAAATTGGAAAACTTATCTATCATAGAAATTCCTTGGTGATGTTGAATACATTAACTTATCAAGACATGTCAAGTACATTTTGAAACTTGGGAGTCATGATTAATTAAGGAAAAGTTTGGCTATGAATATTGTTAACACATTGTTAGAAGTTGATGTGAGCATCTAGGAGGTCTAGAGTTGCAAGAACACATGTTAGTATATTCCACATTGTCTAGCCATTTTATATATATACAACACTTTAGACATTGTCTAATATATACTCCCTTAATCTCATATACAGTCACACAAAACCTTTAACAATATCAACGTAATAATGTCAATGAACACTAGGATCAATACTAATCCCATTATAAGCATGCACATGACATTATAATGTGTCAATCATAGGATATATAAGCCAAATGGTCCAAAGAATATAGTTCCAAATCATGTATCTTGAATTCTAACACATACAAGACACCTTTCCATTCTAACACAATGTAGGATCCATGAATGACGAATTTATTGATGACGATGACTATACTAACGATGACAATGACATTGGAAATGATGATCATCGTCATCATTCTAATCATTTTCATCTTCATCGCCATCATCATATAATCACATGATGATATCAACATCTTCCAGATATATCTAATTTGCACCTTATGATCATCTTTTCCAAAGGAATGCATTGTAATCCAATCACCTTTTTGTTGTATAGTACAATAATTAAACTCAATTCATTGTTTGTGCCATGACATAAGCATTATTTTTTATGAAAATAATCTATATGATGCAAGCTTATGATAAGAAAAATATTATAAAATTATAAAAAATCAATGAGATAAAGGTTTTAACAAAGTTAACATATAAATATTTTTTTCCAATCCTATTACATCCTTTAATTGCCTCTACTTTCATTCCTAGTTTTGTTGTTATATTTAAACCTAGCTTCATTATGAGATATTTTATGACCCCTATTCACTTCTTTGTTAGGGTTTTGCTGCCTCTTTTTTCACAGTTGCACATTCTTGTCTTAGTTATGGTTTTGATTTTCTCTGTAGAGTATTAGTTGTGATAAACTAGAGAATTATGGCCTTGATATCTCTAGGTGCTCTAAATGATCCTAAGATAGCCACTTGGGGCACAACCCCAATTTGAGATCAATAGCTTTGGTGGAACAGTGTTAGAAAACTAAAGAAATGAGCAAAAAACGAAGTTTGATTATATTACAATAACAATGATGATGATGATTATGATGATTATGATGAGGTTGATGACGATGTTTGATTATATTATGATAACGATGATGATGATTATGATGGAAATTATGATTTGATTTTATGATGATGATGATGATGATGATGATGATATGATTATATTATGTTGATGACTATGATGATAATGACAATGATGATTTGGTATTAATGAATGTACTCATAATGTGTGATGACGATGATGATAAAGAGATGAAGGAGAAGAGGGAGAGAAGGAGATCATATACGATGATGATGATGATGATGGCGATATTAATTGTACTAATGATGATGATGATGATAATTGTACCAATGATGATGACAATGATGACAACAATGACCACGACGACGATGATGATGATGACAAATTTGTTTTCTCACTGATAATGATGATCGTCGATGATTGTATTGATGATAATAAATACCATGACAATAATGATCATCGTTGCCGTCGTCATCATACCCATTCTAAAGGGTAAAATACCCATTCTCAAGGCCCATCCTTATGATTTCCACACATGATAGTTGACAAATCAACATCCTCAAGAATGCGAAGTCAATATTTTTCAATTAGACTCTACTTCCTCATCAATGGAACTTGTTATATATGACACTTGGAACCATAAAAAAATCATGGGAGGTTAATCCTCTTCAACTCCACTTATAATAGTCGACAATTAATTACCTGTCTTTTGCATCTCATGCCCAAGGGCACCCTCAACTCCATTATGAATAATGTTTTGCATGGGAACTCTAACATTGTTCATCCTGACTCAGTGTCGTATCTTTTGTATCTCATGTCTAAGGACATCCTCAAATCCACTTGTGATAATTGTGTGCATGTGAAGTTTAGTACTAACCATTTTAACCCAACAACATATCTTTTGAACCTCATGCCTAAACTCATGCCTAAGGTCCATCTAGAAAACACCAAGCCACACTCATGCTAGGAATCCAACCCATGTCCATGGCTAAGAATAAAATGTAAGAATTTTCCAAATGTTCCTCAATTCCTCTTGTAGTAATTTCATGGTTGGGATCTCTACTATTAACAATCTTAATGAAACTACTTATATTTTGGATTGAGTCATTCCTAGGGTCATCCTTAAAGAATTAATCCATTCTTGTGTTAGGAATAAAACCTATTTCCATGGATAGGAATGGAACTCAATATTTATAAATTATATATAATATATATAATATATATATATATATAAAATGAAAATAATACAACATAAAACATAAAACGAAATACAAATTGCGTGTGCCACTATACATAGTCGCACACAACAGTGAGTCACGACCACTATACACAGTCGCACACAAGGTCAGGTTACGCATGGATTTGGAGCTGCTCGACGCACTCACCACTATACACAGTCGCATACCAGGGGTTACGCATGCAGGCTAGGGCATGAGTATTTACACACATGGGAGGAGGCTAGGGCACAGTATTTTCACTCTTAGTGGAAGGGAGAGGAGGATGGGAGAAGGAGGAGAAGGAGGAAGAGGTGCATAGGAGAAGGCTAGGGAACACGGATTTGTAGAGGAGGGCACATGGATTTGCAGAGGAGGGCATGCGGTTTTCATCCCCGTCCATGGTAAGTGTCCTAAGACTCATTTGTACTGTATTCTAACATTATTTTATTCTAGGTTGGGCTACCAATAATGTTAGGCTAGGATTCGACCACCTTATTGAGAAACACCTAGCTAGCATGAGGAGACCATCTGCTAGGACTTGAACTTGAACTTGAGACCACCTAGAGCCCCAATGGACTAGGCAATGATTTGGTAGTTGAAAACTCATAATGACCAAGGATTTGCAATGTGTTCTCATTAGATTCAACATTGAATGGTCCTCTCTTGTATCAACATTCATGTTTGTATTGTTAATGATTAATTTAAAAGTTTAAATTTAAAATATTAATATATTTCTAATATTTATATGTTTGGGGCAAGGTCCTCTATGACCTATCCTTGACATACTTTGTCATCCCTTGATTGGTTTTTGGAGATATCTACATGTATTGGGTATGCATCCCCACATACCACAAACTTTTTGTAGCATAGCATATGTCCAAGCTTACATGGAGGCTCTCATCTCTCAAGAACCATTTCTACATACAAACGTCATAGAGGAATATGTTGTTGTAGGTTGGAAACAAAAGGAGATGTGTTGAAGCCAAAATATCCCCACCACTTATTGAAATATAGCCATACTTTGGACAATGCTCAATCTTTGTGGATACTCAAATATAATATTGACTTCCTCCTTCTCTACAATGACAAAATTTTCTCCATTCGAAGTTACTGACAAAGGTAAATCAATTCCATGTAAATAAACTCTTCTTTTTTGGGGGAAACCCATGGGTGGATTGTACAAAAAAATCCTAAAATATGGAGGAATACATCTCCATGAAAATGTCACTCAAATCGATAACAATATTTGATTGCTTGATGATAGAATATCTTACTACAAGTGAGGGAGTAGACCCTTTTCAATACAACTATCAAGTAATCACTCCC
Source organism: Picea mariana (assembly GCA_032191745.1). NCBI lineage: Eukaryota > Viridiplantae > Streptophyta > Pinopsida > Pinales > Pinaceae > Picea > Picea mariana. The sequence continues at coordinate 744,837 of JASDQU010102236.1, forward strand.
CACTAACTTAGCAGTTGATCACTAATGTGTGTAACTATCAACCCTTAACTAAATTAGTTATGAGTCATTAATATGTAACTAACAACTCTCAACTAACTTAGTGATAAGTGATTAATAACTCAAATTCCTTTGGATAGTTATTAACGACCTATTGGATACCACTTAAGGGGTCACACATTTTGATGAATGCAAGGTCCTTCCATTGCATTTGGATTTTACCACCTTACTGAGAAACCCCATTACCTTAAAATTTGGGAATGTTGATAACTTCTTAGGTCCCCAAGTCCCTTTCCTAGGACCAACAATCCAAAAATTTGAGCCTTAGTTAGAACTGGGTAGAGTTCGATTTTCTTCCATGCATCTATTAGATGGACCAATATATGAAGAGGATTCCCAATCCAAAGCCCTATCATTGGAAAAGGGGATTAAATCCTCTAAACCAATCATTAAGTCTTCATACCACTTAAGGTATAAAAAAGAGTTTGTTGAAGATTTAGGGTCTCTAGAAGTTTGGCACGAAATTCCATATCTCCAAGGCTAAGTCTCAAGCTAAAAAAGAGGTTAGGGAGGGAAGTAGCTAACCATTTGTGGGGCGTTTAGATTAGGGAAGACCCCTAATTTTTTTTCCAAATGATCATTCGCTCAATTAATTCTGGAGGGGTCATGGGTGCCCAAAAACAATAATCCTTAAAAAGAATGTGTGTAATTACATCACTAGTGGACGAAAATTTGGAGAACTAGACCTTTTTTTGTATTGGTTGTTAATGATATTCTTATATGTGAATGCTCAACAACCTTTGTCTCGGTAATTTTTTGTTCCAAAAAAATTATTCATCCTTTTGAAGACGAGAACTTGCCTCATTTGGCACATTGTCCATTGCCATAAAATATGGTGAAAATCCATATATTTCAAACTACAAATATTCGAGAAATTTTCACTTGGACAAAGTTATCCAAATTACTAAGGAGACAAAATGTTTGCTTGGATAAATTTTCCTGATTTGTAGTTTTAGGTCCCTTTCCTTCAAATAAATTTTCTAAAAATGTCAAAAAGTGTCACAAAATAGTGATTTTGGCCCCATTTTGTCTATTTCACTAAGAATCCCTTGCAATCTATCCAAATGATTTTATGGGCTTTCTTTTGTTCATCAATAGTCCTTGTCTAGATTTCATCATGAATGGAATTGTTGGCAGAAAGTACAATATTGTCATCTAAAAAATGCATTGTGTCAATTTTCAGGAATTCAGTGCCAAATACACAAACTTGAGCTCAAGGAAATTTTCATAGACAACTTTGATACAAAATTCCATGTGAAATTTCAGCTCCATATAAGTTTGTATGCTCAAGCTATGCCCAAAATAAGGTTTTGGTTACTATATATTTTTTGCTATGTGCAAAAATTTATTCATTGACATGGGTTGAAGGCCTCTCTCACATGAAAGAATTGATTTATTTCGTAGAAAATCATATTCTCATTCCTTGATCCACCTTTGATCTAAGGTTATTCTCATTCATTTCACGTCATCGACCCTATTGGTAAGACATCTTTCTAGCATCAACCACCTTTTAAAATATCATCCCTCTTCTTCACTATTGGACCTTCCTTCAAACATTGCTCGTTGAGCCTCCTTCCAACTTCGACCATCCAACCTATTTGAACCAAGTCATTATGCTCTTTTGCATCATTGACCCACATTTGAAATTCACGGCCAATCAAAACTTTCGGTTAATTTTGAATTTTGGTCCCTTTTCAAAGACTAAGTTGATTTGAAACTTCCACCCTTTTTGAGACTTCAACCATTGTTCAAAATTAAGGCCATCAGGACTATTTCCATGTATTTCATTGGTCAATGGCCACTTTTAAAACTTTTACCAACATCCATACTTCGAACTTAACTCCATTGGAAACTCTAAAACATCACCCATCATGCAAATTCAAACTTTGTGCCATTGGCCCTCTTATAAACTTCAAGGCATTTGTGAACAAGTTCATTAGGCCTCTTCAAATATTTGGACCATGTTTGAACATTAGGGCCAAATTTAACTTCAACCCATTCTTGAACTTTGGTCTATTACAAAATTTTAAGCATTTCTCCAACTTTGGCCCACTTCTAAACTTCAGAGCATTTTGGAATATCGATCTATTTTTGAATTTAAGCCCCTTGAGCCATTCTAAAACATTGCTCATCGATCAATTTTAAAACTTTAGGCCATCAAGACTTTTTTGAACTTCAATCCATCCTACCACTTCTTAAACTTAATCTAATAACAATACTTTGAACATAAGCCCTCTGAGCATTCTGAAACAAGGATAATGGGCCACTTCAGTATGGGGGCATTGAGCCACTTCAAAAGATTGGGCTTCTTATGAACTTTTTCAAAACTTAATAGGAAGGACATGATTTTAGCACTTAGACCTGAAAATTTATGCAACTTTATCCAACATGAAACTTTATGCAACAATGCAACTTATGCAACTTTACGCAACTTTACGCAACATGCAACTTTATGCAACAATGCAACTTACACAACTTTATGCAACTTTACGCAACTTTATGCAACATGCAACTTTATGCAACAATGCAACTTATGCAACTTTACGCAACTTTATGTGATGCAACACCCCCTGCCTTAGAAGGTTCTACGTGACCTCCTGATCTTAGGATCATTCCCGAATTCTTCCTCAAGCTAAAGTAGCTCCCTCGGGTCCCTATCGGAATCCCAAGAATCCGATCCACAGGTCCTTCACAAATACTCCACCAGTACAAGCAATGCACGAGGCATGAGTCTTCACCTCTACATGGCCACCAAACATGACCGTGAACCTTTTCGAAAAGGGATTTAGGGCTTTGCAATTTTAGGAGTTCTGATGTCAAGTTTCCTGACCCTTCAATTACCCGAACTCTGAAATGTCGAAATGATGAAATTTCGATCTATGCGATTGTGTCCTCTGTGACCACAACCCAACTCTGAAGGTATGTCTTTTTTCGTGACGTCAGGACTTTCAATGTCAAGTGCCCGACTTATTTTCCCCGGGATTGCCGAAATGCCAAATCCTGAATTGCCGAAATGTATGACCACAGCCCCACTCCAACAATACATTGCTTTTGGGACTTTGGGGTTTCCAACGCTGAAGTGCCCAATTTCGTGTCCTCTAGATGATCGAAAACCGAATCCCGAAATGGATAACCCCGTCCCGTAGCCTGATGTTATTCCTCCATTTGCTTTCGAGTTTTCACATTTTGGGACTTTGTGATTCTGGCTGCAACAACTCCCTGATCCTTTGAGCTCCCAGTATCCGAAATACCGAAGTACCAAACCCCGAAACATTGGTCTTCCATTCCACCTGGGATCAACGGCTCATAGCCTCTCCTGAGCCGATGGCTTATGTGTTTTCAGGATTTCACGGGTCAAGAGTTCCAAACTCTTACTCTTTGCATTCCCGGTAGCCGAAATTTTGAATTCCTCCTTTCAGGAATTTCCCCAAAACCTTGACTGCTCGCCACATGTCCTCTTGTTGGACGGTCATGATCCTTTCGATGTTTCAGGACTTGCAACCCCAATGACACTGATCCCTAGTCCTTCGAACTCCCTGTAACCGAACTCCCAATAGTTCCCCGATCACTGCCATGTGTCCTCCACAGATGGATGGCCCTGATCGCTTCAGGACTTCGCTAGTTGCGAAGTCGAAAGACTCCTTTTTTCCGCTCTTCGATGCCTGAATCCCCAAAATATGAGGATCTTGTGACACACATCCTCCACAGATAGACAATCTTGATGTCTTCGGGATTTTGTGATTCGAGACTTCCTCTCTCCCGAACTCCTACCTCTCTGTCTCCCGATATATGAAACCCTGATGGGTCTTTGGATTACCACCACGTGTCCTCTAAGTGATGGATGGTTTCACCGATATATGTCATGTGCTCTATGCACTGGCTTTCAGAACCCGCAACGTTCTATCACACCCTCTTGGCATGAAGCCTCAAAGAACCCCAAACCTAAAATCAAAGAACCCACAGATAGCAGAATCTATCTGCCCCTACAAATGCACATCTACAGCATATAAAGAACACACAAAGACATTAATAAACACATAAAGACACATAGAAACTCATGCAGGAAATATGCTCTTTATATTAATATGAAATGCCTCCTTTACAAGGTGTTCTTGAGCTTAGACTTTGGTAGAGTCTCGGCTCCTTCTCTCCTCCACTCTAACTCTCGCAGAGCTCTCCTATCTCTCGACTCTACTTGACTTACCCAACTACTTCTAACTCATCCTACATACAAAGGATCTTTTACATGAGGGGGCTCTTCGAGCTCTTCCCTCCATCCTCACCAACCCTATTCAATTACATTAACTTTACATTGAATGGGCTGTCTAGTTCAAATCGGAGCTAGATCCAGCCTTACAACCATTAAAGGCCTTCTTTAACTACATCTTACTCAAAGGCATGACTTTGGCTCTACCAACCTTACAAACAATAATTACATTGATTTCAAATTCAAAATTTGAAATGAGAGGGATGCGCCTCTCTTCATCCCATTGAATTTTCATTGTGATGGCTGGCTAGTTGGCGCATGGTTGGATTGGAGTGATGCTCCTGCATCATACTCCTCTGCTATGAAAAAATTATGAGCTCCTGCTCATGAGCTTCCCAGCATCATTGTTGAAATCCACCTAGATCCCAAACAACTCTTTGGAGCTGTTCATCTGCTCCACTTCTCTATTGTTGTTGCTATTGCTTCTGTTGCTCTGTTGTTGTCTCTCTTCTACTCAACTTTCCTTCTCTGGTAGCTTTTGTTGATCTTACCATCATCTTTCAGATCTTCTCAATCTCCTTTTCAAGCTGCTCACATGGCTAGCTTTGTGTATGCAGTCTCCTCTGTTGCAATTCTTCCTCATCAGTGGGTAGATCTATCGAATCTCCCATGCCATATTCTTTATCTGTTGTGGCCTTAACTCACCACTCTGCTACAAAGTTCAGCTCTGCAGTCTCAACACTGAACTGTTGTTCAACTTCCTTCTGTGGCAGTGCTACTGCTTCCATATCTCTTTGTGTTGGCTCAAGTCCAACCTCTCCTAGCTACTCCTTGGGTTGGTATGCTCCTTCTGCATCTGCTTCCAACTTCATCTGTTGGATGTGTATTCTTTGCACTATCACCCTTCTCTTTAGGGCTTCAATTTGCTCACACGGATCAGTAAAGCTCATGTTGTATGCTTCTTCTTCTTCTTTTTCTACAAGCTCCAATGCTGCAGTTGTCTCTGTTTCATCTTCCTAGCTGAAAATTTTGAGCCATTCCTCGGAATGCTCATTTCCTTCTTCTGCTTGGGAAGCTTTTGATATCTGCTCCAACTCTTCCTCTTCTTTGATATTCTTTGCTAGTTGTCTTTCTTTTTCTGCTACATCAGCAACACAAACTCTAGCCTCAACTGGGCTACCTGGTAGGAATATTTGAATTCCTCCAATGATCAAAATGTCCTTCTGACCCTTCTCCTCTATCAACTGTCCTTGCTGATATGAACTTAGCTCTGAGCTCATCTGCTCTCCCTTTCCCTCCTGGAAATATGGTATTTCTCTGCCGCCCTCTTGGTAGTCTATGAGATCCTCAGATCCCATCTCATTTCCCTCCTGGCAACATAAAATTTCCCTACTATCCTCCTGAGAGTCTATGAGATCCCACAATGATCTCATCTCATTGCCTACCTGGTAATTGGAAATTTTTGTTCTGCCATCTTGGCAATCTCTAAGATATTTTAGTCATCTTAGTTCATCCTCGTCACTGAGATTTCTCCTAGCCTCTAGCTCACAAACATGAACCACTTTCTCCTCTGGTTCATTGAGGTCTTCAGCGCACCTCAACCACCCTCTCAAAAATATCCACTGTCTTCTGGCCAACAATTTCTAAATCGGCCATCTCACCTTCACTTTCATGGGCCATTCATATACCCAATGCGGCTTTGCATCCTGCTGCATCTGCAGTGCAAGTTCCTCCATCCTTACTCTGATCTCGGCAAGTGATTTATCCATCTCAAACCTTGCTCTACTACTGATGGATCTTCTTTCCACCACGTGCATGGCCTTCATTAGCCATATTCCTGCCTTCAATTTTCCCTACTGGAAAACCTACTGCTATCACTATGCAACCCTGAGTGCTTCCAACGTCCCCTATAGTCCTCCCGACTGTCTTCTTGACTGCTGTGTACCTGTGAGCAATCACCACAGAGTCTCAATACTCTTCCTTCCTCTGATACCAAAATGATGTGTATCAGAGTACTCTTTCTCCTCTCGCTTGCTTTGCCTGCAATATACAAACAGAGTCAAGCTCTGATACCACAAATGATGCAACACCCCCTACCTCAGCAGGTTCTGCGCGACCTCCCAGTCTTAGGATCGTTCCCGAATTCTTCCTCGAGCTGAAGTAGCTCCCTTGGGTCCCTATATGAATCCCAAGAATCCGATCCATAGGTCCTTCATGAAAACTCCACCGGCACAAGCAATGCACCAAGCGTGAGTATTCACCTCCACACGGCCACCAGACATGACAGCGACCCTTTCCAAAAAGGGATTTCGAGCTTTGATATTTCAGGAGTTCTGATGTCGAGTTTCTTGACCCTTCGATTCCCCAAACTCTGAAATGTCGAAATGTCAAAATTTCGGTCTATGTGATTGTGTCCTCCGTGACCACAGCCCAACTCTGAAGGTATGTCACATTTCACGACTTCGGGACTTTCAATGTCAAGTGCCCGACTTCTTGTCCCAGGGATTTCCAAAATGTTGAATCTCGAACTGCCGAAATGTATGACCGTAGCCCCACTCCAAAAATATGTTGCTTTCGGAACTTCGGGGTTCCAACGCTGAAGTGCCCAGTTTCTTGTCCTTTGGATGGCCGAAAAACTGAATCCCAAAATGCCGAAATGTCTGACCCTGTCCCGTAGCCTAACGCTATTCCTCCATCTTCTTTTAGGTTTTCATGTTTCGATACTTCGCGATTCCGGATGCAACAAATCCCTGACCCTTCGAGCTCCTAGTATTCGAAATACCGAAGTACTAAACACCGAAACACTGGTCTTCCACTCCACCTGGGATCAACGGCTCATAGCCTCTCCTGATCCAATGGCTTGTTTCTTTTTGGGATTTCCATAGTCAAGAGTTCTGAACTCTTACCCTTTGCATTCCCGGTAGCCGAAATGTCAAATTCCTCCTTTTGAGAATTTCCCTGAAACCTCGACCACTCGCCACGTGTCCTCCTATTGGACGGTCATGATCCTTTCAGTGTTTCGGGACTTGCGACCCCAATGGAACTGATCCCTGGTCCTTTGAAATCCTGGTAAATGAACTCCTGGTAGTTCCCCAATCATTGCCACATGATGCAAGAGCATCGTAAGTAGTCAAGAGAGCGTGAAGGCGGAAGACAACTGGAAAGCGCAATACCCATTTTCTCACGTTTTGAGATATTTTTGAAAACATTAAATGTAGTGGTTAAGAGGAGGCGTACTCACATATTATAAACAGATCATGAGTGATTGCTCTCATCTGTAGGATTTTAAGTAATTTATGCATAGTTAATGGAAGTAGGTAGATTTAAATTCTAGATTAGACAGCTTTAGAGCATAGGAGGGAAAACTGACTATAGACACCCTCACCTTTGTATCATTGTAACATTAGAGAGGATTGTATCATTAAGAACATTAGCATAGAGAAGTGGAGAGTTGTAGCAGAGAGTGTAGAGAAGAACCCATGTACAGAAGTTCTGAATTAATATATGAAGCTTTGATTCAAATTCATGGTGTTATGATGCTTTCTATGTATACATGCTGAATGGTATGCTTATGGTTGTTTATTCTCTCTATTATGCATTTGCTTTAATATCATGTGAATGTATGATTTCATGTTGAATGTTTGAAGTCTAAGAGAGAGAGGAAATGAGTTTCAATTGTTTCTCTTCCTGAGTGAGAAGTTCCTGCAAGGAGTGCAGTGAAATCGTCCGCAAGGAGGGCGTTGACAAAGACTCATAGTTTATCTCTGAAAGCTCAGGAGAGATAACGTTGTTCTCATTCCCACAGAAGTGCAGGTGAAGGCCCAGAAGCCATGCAAGGTGTGCGCAGGCTAGTTGAAAGCTGAGAACTTATCAACCAAGGGGAGAGTTGAAGGACTGTTGTTGCATAAAAGTGCACAGAGTCGAGAGAATCAAATACCTAGAAGTATTTGAAGGTTACCGCAAGAAGAGTGCGCAGGAGTCTTTTGAATACTCAAGGTTGCAAGGAAAGATCAGGAGGGTTAGTGCCTTTGAGATAAACAAAGGGGAGATGAAGAAAAGTCACTTTGCAGAAGTTAAATCCCAGAGGAAGAACCTTGGTTTATTTTGCAGGAGTTATCAAGGAGCAAAGAGCGATTGAAATTCTCTGTGGGGAATTCTCGAAACCACGAGGACTGTAGGATCCAGGGAAGTTGCAGGCTGGTTAGAGGCAGGTGAGCTTACCATTCTAAGATCCAAAATCAACGTGGACCATTGATCGTTCTTTGCACAGGCCGTCGGATCATTTCGACATTTCGGGGATCCTAACGACGAGGAGTCAAGCGCAGTGAATCGAAAATCCTGAAGTTGCGAGTTGTGACAAAAGGTGGATTCGAGTTTTAGGATTTCAACATTTTGGATGTTAGGAGACGGAGGAGGCAGTGCTTTGGGAGTGAAAGTCTCAAAAACCTAAAATCCGAGATAAGTGACAAGTGGCAGTAGTCTACATTAAAGGTAGGAAACCGTAAGGATGCCAGGTGGTGTGTCTACATGAATTGGCGGAGTCAAACCTTGTTGACCATTTCAAGGTTCGGAGATCGAAGGATGGAGAGCCTTGCATCTGGATTCGTGAAATCGCGAAGTTCAAAATCTCAATGAAGTGAGAAGCCCGTTGAAAATTCAACCTTTGCTTAGTGCCTCGCAATTCGACAATTCAGGTTTTGGAAGTTGTAGAGATAAGAACCCTCGACAACAGGGATCATGAAATCATGAAACCCAAAGTCCCGAAGTTGTGAAGGGCATGAACCTATTTCGGGTAAATAGATTTGAGTTGATGCTTCATGTTTGATCACACAGGCATACCCATAAGGACCTATGAATACACTTTTGTGTGTGAAGGGTATTTCCCGAGGGGAAACTAAAGAGTCAATTAGACTCAAAGGGGTAGATTAGAATAATCCTGTGTGGACCTTGACCCAAGGGTTTAGGGGTCTGCACCAATTGTGGTATCAGAGCTCATAAAAAGTTCTTTGTTTTCTATAGCAAAGGAAGGAAGAATATTTCTCATCCATGCCACCGAGAAGGAGAGATAGACCAATGCATGATCCAACAGTGGAAAGGGAAATGCGTGAGTTACATGCCAAGCTTGATGCCATGGAGACAACATAGAGGCACACAGTCGACACTGGGGATATCAGTGAGGCTGACAGTGAAAATGAAGCTGGACATGGAGAAGAAGTTGCGGTCAAAGATGTTGTAGACGAACGCCTATTCAGGGATGTCGCAAGGATAGGTGCCAGAGCAAAGATGGAAATTCCCATGTATGAGGGGAACTTAGATGTTGAAGATCTTCTATATTGGATTAGAGATCTGGATAAATACTTCGACTATGAGGATGTCAAGGAATATAGGAAGGTTAAACATGTTGTCACAAGACTTAAAGGGCATGCAGCATTATGGTGGGATGAACTGTAGGCTGACAGACGCTACAAAGGCAAGAAGAAAATCAAGAGTTGGGATAGAATGGTTGCAAAGATGAAAGCCAAATTCATACCCAAGGATTATCAAATTACTCTGTTTCGGAGGATGCAAAATTTGAGACAGAAGCTGATGTCAGTGAAAGAATACACTGAAGAATTATACAAACTAAACATCAGAGCAGGTCATTAGGAAAGTGATGATGAAAAGGTTGCCAGATACATGAATGGTCTAAGGTATGAAATCCAAGATGAGATGATCATGATGATCATTTAGACAGTAGAAGATGCTTATCATATGGCTCTGAAAGTTGAAGAAAAGTTGAGCTGAAAGCAAGTTCAAAGAGGCCAAGGAAGAAGTCAAGCTAGAGGCAAACCAATTGCCCAAGACAAGAATGAGAGACCTCAAGAAGAGGGGAAGAAACCTCAAACTCAGCATGAGAGAGGAGGAAGCTCACAGAGGGGACAGTATGCTGATAGGAATACTTTTCCTTGAACCAGAGGAAGAGGAAGAGGTAGAGGTGGAGAAATAAAATGCTTTACCTGTGGAAAAAATGGACACAAATCCTATGAATGCCTAGACAGAAAGAAAGAGAGTGGTGAAACTCACATTGCCAAAGCACAAGGATGAAATGTTGAGGTAGAAGATGCTGAGGGTGGAAGATCATTGATGATGAGGAAAGTTCTCTTGAAGCCAGAGAAAGAGGCAAAGAACCTAGCCCAAAGGAACAGTCTGTTTCGAACTGCTTGCATGACCAAAGACAGGGTATGCAAAGTAATCATGGACAGTGGTAGAACAAACAATATCGTTTCTATAGAGATGGTAGAAAAGCTAGAGCTGGAGACTATTGAACATCCAAGCCCATACAGAGTTTCATGTCTACAAAAAGGACATCAGGTAAATGCCACTAAACAATGTTTAGTTGAATTTAAAATAGGAGGATATAAGGATGAAATACTATGTGATGTCATTCCCATGGATGTTTGACATCTATTGTTGGGTAGACCATGGCAATATGACAGAAATGTGGTTTATGATGGGAGAAAGAACACACACACCCTGGAGAAGAATGGGAGAACTCACATGTTGTTGCCAATTAAGGATAAAGAAGTGAAGACAGAGGTGAGCAACACTGTACTTCTCATGAGTGGGAAAGAACTTCTTAAGGAGGTTAAGAAGAAGGAAGATACACAATTTATCATGGTCAGGAACCCTAGAATTGGTTTAACCAGTACAAGAGTGGATGATTTTCCAGAGGAAATCCAGGAGTTACTGGAAGAATTCACTAATATAGTAGTGGATGAACTACCTCGTTCGTTGCCACCAATCAGAAGTATAAGTCATCACATTGATCTCATACATGGAGCTAGTTTACCAAACAAAGAAGCATGCAGATTGATGCTGCAGGAGAATGAAGAGGTCAAGAGATAGGTCTAGGACTTAATGGACAAAGGGTTGATTCGAGAAATCTTGAGTCCATGCATTTTTCCAACAGTGCTCAACCCAAAGAAGGATGGAGGCTGGAGAATGTGCACAGACTCAAGACCGATCAATAAGATTACCATCAGATACAGATTTCCATTACCAAGGATGGATGATTTGATGGATTGCTTGAGTGGAGAATTTTTTTTTTCAAAGATTGATTTGAAAAGCAGGTATCATCAAATTCATATAAGAGAAGGTGATGAATGGAAAACAACATTCAAGACGAATGAAGGACTGTATGAACGGCTTGTTATGTCATTTGGCTTAACAAATGTGACTAGTACTTTCATGAGATTGATGAATGAAGTCCTGAAGGATTTCATAAGAAAATTCGTCATTGTATATCTTGACGATATATTAATTTTCAGCAAGACAGAAGTTGAGCATTTAAAGCATTTAGCTATAGTGACGAGGAGATTACAGTAAGAGAAATTGCTGATAAATATGAAGAAATCAACATTTATGAAAACAGAACTCATTTATTTGGGTTTTGTTATCTCTGCAGATGAGTTGAAAATGGGTCTAGATAAGGTAGAGGCGATTAAGAATTGGCCATCGTCGAAAAGTATATTTGAAGTTAGAAGATTTCATGGATTGGCTAGTTTCTATAGGAAATTTATCAGAAATTTCAGCAAAATTAGTGCACCGATGATGGATACGATGAAGAAAATACACAAATCTTTTCACTGGATAGAGGAACCAGAGGAGAGTTTCAACTTGCTGAAGAAAAGAATTACTAAACAACCAATTTTGGTGTTGCCAGATTTCAGTAAGATGTTCCAGGTCAAGTGTGACATGAGTGGATTTGCAATTGGAGCAATCTTGAGCCAAGACAAAAGACCGATCGCATACTTCTGTGAGAAACTGAATGAAGCAAAGGTTAAATACTCCACATATGACAAAGAATTTTATGCAGTCATACAAGCGTTGAAGAAATGAAGGCATTATTTGGTTCCTAAAGAGTTTGTTTTGTACAATGACAATCATTCTTTACAATTCGTGACTCAATAGCAGAAGTTGAACCAGAAGCATGCTAAATGGGTTGAATACATGCAAAAATTTACTTTTGTAATTAAACATATTTCTGGTACTACTAACAAAGTTGTTGATGCTTTGAGCAGGAAATGTTTGCTTATGCAGGAATTTAGAGTCAAAACTTTGGGTTTTGATAACCTCAAAGAAATGTACAAGGATAATCCAGACTTTAAAGAGGCATATGAGGCATCTGAGAATCCAATTCTCAGGAACAGAAGCCAGTGGACCAAATATATGATCCAGGATGGATTGTTATTCGGGGGCAATCAATTATGTATTCCAAAATGCTCCATGAGGGAGAATCTGTTGAAATAAAAACACAGTGGAGGATTAGCCAGACACTTCGGTCATGATAAGACATTCTCAAAATTGAATGGCTCATATTTTTGGCCAAGAATGAGGACAGATGTCAAGATATTTGTGGACAAATGTAGAATTTGTCAACACATAAAAGGAAAAACATAGAACACAGGGTTATACCAGCCATTACCCATACCTGAGAGGCTGTGGGATGTAGTGAGCATGGATTTTGTAGTAGAACTGCTAAGGATGCAAAGAGGTTGTGATTCAATATTTGTGGTAGTCGATAGATTTTCAAAGATGGCACATTTCATACCATGCCAGAAAACCAATGACGCAACACATATTGTGAACCTATTTTTCAAAGAAGTTGTCAGACTTCACAACTTGCCAAGGAGTATTGTGTTTGATCAGAATACCAAGTTCGTGGGACATTTCTGGAGGACTTTATGGAAGAATCTAGGGACAAATTTTTCATTTATCTCAGCTTATCATCCTCGGACAAATGGGCAAACAGAATTTGTAAACAAAAGCTTGGGAGATTTACTGAGAAGCCTAGTGACTGAACACCACAGTTAGTGGGATCATATTCTGCCACAGGTGAAATTTGCTTATAATGATTCGATCAATAGAAACACAAGGCAGAGTCCATTCCAAATTGTGTATGGAATGTATCCAAGGGGAGTTTATAAATTGAAATATTTAGAACATAATGAATTCAAAAGTGCTAGTGCAGAGGATTTTGCAGAGGCAGTGAAGGAACTTCACAGCCAAGTGAGGGAACGTTTGCAAAATTCGAGTCAAGAGTATAAACACAGAGCAGATCAACACAGGTGAGAACTTTAGTTTGAAGTTGGTGATCTGATTCTTGCACACCTGAGGAAGGAAAGGTTCCCAAGGGGAACATATAACAAGCTAAAGATTAAAAATATTGGACCATGTAGAGTCATGAAGAAATTTGGAGCAAACGCATATGAGATCGAGTTACCCGATGGAATCGAAATTTCATTGATATTCAACATCTCAAATTTGTACCCTTACAGAGTCAAAGAAGCAGAAGAAGATAGTGAACAGACAGAGGTTTAGTGGACTAAAAAAATTCCTATAGCTAGAAAGACACAGATGGAAAGTATACTTGACAAGAGAGTCAGCAAGAAGACTAGGAAAAAAGAGTATTTTGAATACTTGGTCAAGTGGAAGGGACATCCAGTTGAAGATGTCAGCTGGGAAAATGAAGCGGAAATTCATAAGCATTTACAGACCGTGCAAAATCTCATGAACAGGAGTTCATGAAAATTTTCAAGCGAGGGAGAATGATGCAGCAGCTTTGTAAGCAGTCAAGCGAGCATGAAGGTGGAAGACAACAAGAAAGCGCAACACGCATTTTCTCACATTTTGAGATGTTTTTGAAAACATTAAATGTATTGGTTAAAAAGAGGCGTACTCACATATTGTAAACAGATCATGAGCGATTTCTCTCATTTGTAGAAAGTTAAGGCATTTATGCATAGTTAATGGAAGTAGGTAGATTTAAATTCTAGATTAGACAGCTTTAGAGCATAGGAGGGAAAACTGACTATAGACACCCTCACCTTTGTATCATTGTAACATTAGAGAGGATTGTATCATTAAGAACATTAGCATAGAGAAGAGGAGAGCTATAGCAGAGAGTGTAGAGAAGAACCCATGTGCAGAATTTCTGAATTAATATATGAAGATTTGATTCAGATTCATGGTGTTATGATGATTTCTATGTATACATGTTGAATGGTATGCTTATGGTTGTTTATTCTTTCTGTTATGCATTTTCTTATTGTGTGAATGTATGATTTCATGTTGAATGTTTGAAGTCTGAGAGAGAGAGGAAATGAGTTTCAATTGTTTCTCTTCCTAAGTGAGAAGTTCCTACAAGGAGTGCAGTGAAATCGTCCACAAGGAGTGCGTTGACAAAGACTCAGAGTTTATCTCTGAAAGCTTAGGAGAGATACCATTGTTCTCATTCCTGCAGAAGTGCAGGTGAAGGCCCAGAAGCCATGCAAGGTGTGCTCAGAATGGTTGAAAGCTGAGAACTTATCAACCAAGGGGAGCGTTGAAGGAATATTGTTGCAGAAAAGTGCACAGAGTCGAGAGAATCAAATACCTAGAAGTATTTGAAGGTTACCACAAGAAGCGCGTGCAGGAGTCTTTTGAAGACTCAAGTTTGCAAGGAAATATCAAGAGGGTTAGTTCCTTTGAGATAAGCAAAGGGGAGACGAAGCAAAGTTGCTTTGCAGAAGTTAAATCCCAAAGGAATAACCTTGGTTTATTTCACAGGAGTTATCAAGGAGCAAAGAGTGGTTAAAATTCTCTCTGGGGAATTCTCGAAACCACGAGGACCATAGGATCCAGAGAAGTTGCAGGGTGGTTAGAGGTAGGCAAGCTTACCACTCTAGGATCTAAAATCAACGTGGACTGTTGATCGTGATTTGCACAAGCCATCGGATCATTTCATCATTTTGGGGATCCTAACGACGAGGAGTCAAGCGCAGTGAATCGAAAATCCCAAAGTCGCGAGTTGCGACAAAAAGTGGATTAGAGTTTCGGGATTTCAACATTTTAGGTGTCGGGAGATGGAGGAGGTGGTGCTTTGGGAGCGAAAGTCCTGAAAGCTGAGAAAAGTGACAGGTGGCAGTAGTCTATGTTAAAGTAGGAAACCACAAGGACGATAGGTGGCATGTCTACTTTAATTGGTGGAGTCAAACATTTTTTATTGTTTCAAGGTTTGGAGGTCAAAGGACAGAGAGCCTTGCATCTGGATTCAAAAAATCATGAATTCTGAAATCCCGATGAAGTGAGAAGCCCATTGAAAAGTCAACCTTTTCTCAGTGCCTAGGAATTCAACAATTCGGGTTTCGGAAGTTGCAGAGATAAGAACCCTCGACAACAGGGATCGCGAAATCGTGAAACCCGAAGTCTCGAAGTTGTGAAGGGCGTGAACCTATTTTGGGTAAAGAGATTTGGGTTGATTCTTTGTGTTTGATCAGGCAGTCACACCCATAAGGACCTGTGGATACACTGTCTGAAGGGTATTTCCCAAGGGGAAACCAAAGAGTCAATTAGACTCAAAGGGTCAGATTAGAACGATGCTATGCAGACCTTGACCTGAGGGTTTAGGGGTTTTCACCATCACGTGTCCTCCATAGATGGATGAGCCTGCTCACTTTAGGACTTCACTAGTTGCAAAGTCAAAAGAGTCCTTCGTTCCGCTCTTCGATGCCCGAATCCCTGAAATATGAGGATCTTGTGACACGCGTCCTCCACAGATAGACAACCCTGATGTCTTCGGGATTTCATGAGTCGAGACTTCCTCTCTCCCAAACTCCTACCTCTCTGTCTCCAGATATCCAAAACCCAATGGGTCCTTGGATTACCACCACGTGTCCTCTAAGTGATGGATGGTTTAAATTACTTCGGGACTTCGCAAATCGAGAGATCGCGATACAACGATTCCATGACCCCTTGATGCTCTGATCCCCGAACTCCAAAATCCTGATGCCTCTACCATTTTGAAACTTTGACAAGCCTCTACTCGGCTCATATGCAAGATTAAATCATGTGCACCTTCTCCCAGATCCTATGGCTATCGGCTATCTGGGTTAGATCTGACGGCCCAGATCTATTTTCCTTTCTTGTGCGCTCTTCTCCTACTTACCTAGATGTAGATTCAATGGTTATGATCTCACTCTCTCCAGCTGATCTAATAGTAGTTGTGCTCCCTTATGAGCTTTCACTTCTTCCTAAGCTTGGAATACTTCAAACACTTCAAAGGTCTCATCCTTTGCTCCTGCAGTGAATCCTATATCCTTGGCTCCCGCCTGTATTGTAAGGCATTGTCCCTCCTGAGCTTTGTCAATTCTTAAACCTCAAAGGTTTCTTGACCTTCTACTCCTTTCTTCTGTTTCTCCATGCGCAAAGGCACAGTTCCTCCTGAGCTTGTCCTCCTTGGATCTTTCTCTATTCCAGAACTCAAAGGAGTTCTCCCTGTGCACTCTAGAACCTACTCAATTCCCTCCTAGCAGAGCTTCTTCATTATCCCTTAGTAATTTTTTCAATCCTGTGCCCTCCTGCACCAACTCAATACCCACCTGGAAGAGTTTCTAGAATCCTTAGTGATTCTGTCTTCTCAACGAACTCGAAATAGAGTTATTCTCCTAATGCATCCTATGCATTTGCTCGATACCCTCTTGGCAGAGCCTTACATAATTCTTATAAATTATGTTTGTCCTATGCCCTCCTCTGCACAATCTCACCTCCATGGTATTCAACAACCTTGAGGTTTCTCCTTGAGCCAATGACTTCAGCTGATGCGCCCTCCTGGCACGTCCTTGCCCAAATTCCATAGAATTCAGGAGTGCATCTATGCACTGGCTTTCAGAACCTGCAGCATTCTGTCACTCCCTCTTGGCATGAAGCCTCAAAGAACCCCAAACCTGAAATCAAAGAACCCACAGATAGCAGAACCTATCTGTCCCTACAAATGCACATCTACAACATATAAATAACACACAAAGACATTCATAAACACATAAAGACACGCAGAGACTCATGCAAGAAATCTGCTCTTTATATTAATATGAAATGCCTCCTTTACAAGGTGATCTTGAGCTCAGACTTTGGCAGAGTCTCAGCTCCTTCTCTCCTCCACTCTAACTCTTGCAGAGCTCTCCTATCTCTCGACTCTACTCGACTTACCCAACTACTTCTAAATCATCCTACATACAAAGGATGTTTTACATGAGGAGGCTCTTCGAGCTCTTCCCTCCATCCTCACCAACCCTATTCAATTACATTAACTTTACATTGAATGGGTTGTCTAGTCTAGATCAGATCTAGATCCAACCTTACAACCATTAAAGGCCTTCTTTAACTACAACCTTCTCAAAGGCATGGCTTTGGCTCTACCAGCCTTACAAACATTAATTACATTGATTTCAAATTCAAAATTTGAAACAAGAGGGTTGCACCTCTCTTCATCCCATTGAATGCGCGTTGTGTTGGCTGGCTGGCTGGCACATGGATAGCTTGGAGCGATGCTCCTGTATCATTATGCAACAATGCAACTATGCAACTTTATGAAACTTTATACAACTTTACACAACATGCAACTTTATGCAACAATGCAACTTATGCAACTTTATGCAACTTTACACAACTTTATGCAACATGCAAATTTATGCAACAATGTAACTTATGCAACTTTACACAAATTTATGCGACATGTAACTTTATGTAACAATGCAAATTATGCAACTATGCAACTATATGCAACTTATGCAACTATGCAACTATATGTGACATATGCAACTATACAAAACTATATGCAACTTATGAATTTGTGACCTATATCCTCCTAATGCAACTTATGAATGCAACTATATCCTCCTAATGGCTCTAAGTTCCTTCTTATAGGCCTTGAGAGCCAACTATGATGCATAAAACCTATGAATGGGGCCCATATGGTGTCCTAATAGCCATTATTATTATTTAAAGCATACCAATGTTGCCCATATTCCTAATTGGAGGCCTTGATCTTGGTCATTAAGCACATCAGGTTCATTTAAATCCTAATTCCCTTTTCTCCTTCCCTTGATGATGGTACAAGCCTAAACTCCCATATGTGAAGTGAAAAAATACTAATGGTGTCCAAATCCCACCTTGAGGGCAAATATCCATTAAACATTATCTACATGATCATTCAATGGTTAGTTCATAGACCTTGAGGCCAAATATCTCCTAAATAATATATACATGGTTATTTGAGGCCCAGTTCATGGGCTTTGAATTTGAGAACTTTCATTGTGAGCTTAATGTTCTTGTTTTCTTCCCCTAGACATGGTACAAGCCTTGAGAACCATTCTTATTATGAAAAAACTATTAATGGCACCAAATATCCCACATAGAGGCTAAATATTTTTACATATGTCTTGTGTTGTTTTTTGACAACTTCATCATGAAGCTTAATCCTAAGAAGATTTAAATAGGACCTCAAAAACTTATGTTCTTTCCCTAACCATGGACAAGACCTAAGTTCCATACATGGTGTGAAAACATTGTGAATGACACCCATATCCCACCCAAGCACCATAGTCTATTAAATAGGATAGATGTGGTGGTTTGAGGCCTTGG
>JASDQU010102236.1:763593-779305 GCA_032191745.1 Picea mariana
TCTCTAGTCATGGTACACACCTTGAGACCTATTCTTATTATGAAAATGTACCAATGGTTCCAAATGCAACTATATTGCAACTTATGCAACTATATTGCAACTATATTCTGAAATATTGGTGAGTGGTCAAATGCAGCTATATGCAACTATATTGCAACTTATGCAACTATATGCAACTTATGCAACTATATTGCAACTATATGAAACTATATTGCAACAATTTTGTATGCAACTATATGCAACTATGCAACATGCAACTTATGCAACTTCAACAACTTCATGGAACTTATGCAACTTTACACAACTTTATGCAACTTTACACAACTTATGCAACAATGAAACTTATGCAACTATGCAACTATATGCAACTTATGCAACTCTATTGCAACAATACTGCAACAATTTCGTATATGCAACTTATGCAACTATATATGCAACTATATTGCAACAATTCCATTTGCAACTATATGCAACTATGCAACTTATGCAACTATATTGCAACTTATGCAACTTTACGCAACTTTAATGCAACTTATGCAACTATATTGCAACTATATGCAACTAGGTGTGGCAATTTCAACTTTATGCAACTATGTGATGGATAGGTGTGGAAATTTCAACTTTATTCAACTAAATGCAACTATATGCAACTGTGTTGGTACCAAAAACGTATATTGGCACCATAACTTATCTTCTTGTTTTAACAAGTGTAGGTACCACCAAATAGGTATATGTTGGATCTCTCTTCCTCGAGTGATGATCAAGATATAGTAAGAGAGTTTGAAAGTGAGACGTGTTCTACTAGATCTACCGGTTCTAGATCAACTAAATGCAACTATGCAACATGCAACTTATGCAACTTAAGCAACTTTATGGAACTTATGCAAATTTACGCGACTTTATGCAACTTTACGCAACTTATGCAACTATATGCAACTTATGCAACTATATGCAACTATATGATGGATAGGTGTGGAAATTTCAACTTTATGCAACTATATGCAACTGTGTTGGTACTATATTGCAACTTATACAACTATAATGCAACTATATTGCAACAATTTCGTATGCAACTATATTCAAATATGCAACTATATGCAACATGAAACTTATGCAACTTAAGAAACTTTATGGAACTTATGCAACTTTACGCAACTTTATTGTAACTTATGCAACTATATTGCAACTTATGTAACTATATGCAACTATATTGCAACTTATGCAACTATATGCAACTTATGTAACTATATTGCAACTATATGCAACTAGGTGTGGCAATTTCAACTTTATTGTAACTTATGCAACTATATGACGGATAGGTGTGGCAATTTCAACTTTATGCAACTAAATGCAACTATATGCAACTGTGTTGGTACTATATTGCAACTTATGCAACTATAATGCAACTATATTGCAACAATTTCGTATGCAACTATATTCAAATATGCAACTATATGCAACATGAAACTTATGCAACTTAAGAAACTTTATGGAACTTATGCAACTTTACGCAACTTTATTGTAACTTATGCAACTATATTGCAACTTATGTAACTATATGCAACTATATTGCAACTTATGCAACTATATGCAACTTATGTAACTATATTGCAACTATATGCAACTAGGTGTGGCAATTTCAACTTTATGCAACTATATGATGGATAGGTGTGGCAATTTCAACTTTATGCAACTAAATGAAACTATATGCAACTGTGTTGGTACCAAAAATGTATATTGGCACGATAACTTATTTTCTTGTTTTAATGAGTGTAGGTACCACCAAATAGGTATCTGTCAGATCTATCTTCCTTGAGTGATGATCAAGATATAGTAAGAGAGTTTGAAAGTGAGATGTGTTGTACTAGATCTACCAGTTCTAGATCAACTAGGTTGGAAAAGGTAAGGAAAATATTTTTTACCTGCATGCAATTTTTTATTGCCAACAGAAGGTCGTGTAATTATTATGCCGAGAGCATAGGTGACTTTGAGTTTCCCTTGAGGTATAACATCTATTGCAACGATGGGCACCTAAGGAGCTACCTGAAGTGGACATAGATTTCTTTATCAGTGGGAGGATGTATCACATTGCTCCTTCGTCCTTACATGGATAGGGGTTATTTTCCATGGATGGCATAAAGGTTGGCTATGGCACTGTAACTGAATTGATGGAGTATGTCAGACCATTATAAAAATACAATCACTAGTTGTTGTTGGTCTGATATACGCAAAGTATGTGGAGATACGAAGTTGCTGCAAATTATATACAACTACTAGATAACACTCAAAATAAAGGGGCAAATATGTATATTGATGGAAGACCAAAAGCTACTAGAAACATTGCGGGCTTTATAAATAGTACATGACCAGTGGAAACAACTAAGAAACCGAATTGCATATTTGAGGCACGCGAAGGAAATCGTATATTTGTATGTGCAACAAAAACAATAGTTCCAGGTGAAGAGGTGTTGATCGATTACAAATTAAATCGAATAGATGGAGAGGGTGACCGTGGAAAGGCACCCACTTCGCCTCAGCAGGTAAATGTTAAATACACTAAAAACTTATGACTACAATGACTAAATTTCAGAAATTTCATTATTGTTTTTTGTTATTACTGCAATATTTCATTTTCTTAATGTTACAGGTGAATTTCATAAACTTTATTGATTGATTTATTGTGCTAACATTTGTCCAGGGTGATCGTGGTAGAAAATCACCCGCTACATCTCCCCAGGGTGACCATGGAAAGGCACCCACTATGCCTCAGCAGGTAAATGTTAAATACAATAACAACTTATGACTACATCAACTAAATTTCTAAAATTTCATTATTTTTTTTCTGATATTACTCCAATATTTCATTTTTTAAATGTTACAGGTGAATTTCATAACTTTTGTTGATTGACTTATTGTGTCAACTTCTATCCAGGGTGACTGTGTCCGAGTTTCACCCGCTACATCTCTCTAGGGTGACCGTGGAAAGGCACCCACAGTGCCTCACCAGGTAAATGTTAAATACATTAACAACTTATGACTACAACAACTAAATTTCTGAAATTTCATTATTTTTTTTCTGATATTACTCCAATATTTCATTTTTTAAATGTTACAGGTGAATTTCATAACTTTTGTTAATTGATTTATTGTGTCAACTTCTGTCTAGGGTGACCATGTCCAAGTTTCACCCACTACATCTCTCCAGGGTGACCGTGGAAAGGCACCCGCAGTGCCTCAACAGGTAAATGTTAAATACATTAACAACTTATGACTACAACTACTAAATTTATGAAATTTCATTATTTTTTTTTCTGATACAACTCCAATATTTCATTTTTTAAAAGTTAGAGGTGAATTTCATAACTTTTGTTAATTGATATATTGTCTCAACTTCTATCCAGGGTGACCGTGTGCGAGTTTCACCCACTACATCTCTCCAGGGTGACCGTAGAAAGGTACCCACAGTGCCTCACTAGGAAAATGTTAAATACAATAACAAATTATGACTACAACAACCAAATTTCTGAAATTTTGTTATTTTTTTTTTGATATTACTGCAATATTTCATTTTTTTAATGTTAGAGGTGAATTTCATAACTTTTGTTGATTGATTTATTGTGTCAACATTTTTCCAAGATCCCACAGAGGATATTGATGAGGATGAAATATATTATTCGACAAACCCAATGACAACTATAACGAAGGCCTTGAAGAAGGCTAACATGGAATATCTAGGTTTGATTAGAAAAAGACCCCGAACACAGGAGGACAGGGAAAGAATTGTAGAGCTACAAACTACAATAACTAATTTTTGGGTAAGTGGCATCTTTACATATTTTTATTAGCTATGACAATTTCATATATGTTTTTTAGTTTTATATTTTGTATATGATCTGATAAAGAAAATTTTTCTGTTTGTAAGAGTTTTTAAACCCCATGCGTGGGGAACCTGTCGATCCTGCAACTGCTATAGCTAGCAGTGAGGGTCCAATGCAAAAAAAAGGTCAACATAGCAAAGTGAAAGTGAGGCTTTTTGAGCCTCCTGAGGTTTCCCTAGAATCCATTGATGAGCGGGGAGATTTTGACCAGCATGACATGCCGGAGCATCATGAACCGTATACTAGGACTCTAGATGATGAATCCGGAGAGGAACATAGTGTAGGTGCACAGGATCCTATTCTACATGGAGCAGAATGAATTAAAAGAATAGGATCACTAGATGTCACCTTTCTGGTGGATGATGCATGTGTTCCAATAAAGATTCAGAAGATTGCAGGTAATTGTCCCATTAATTGATTCATTTTTTTTATGAAATTAAAATGGACATTTGTTGAGATTATTAATTGATTAATGGATAACACATTATTGTAGAAAACAATGTTTTCTATAGAAAATTACATGAAAAAGCATTGGACTTGTTTGGCCCCACCATTTGCACACGGTGGAATGGCCAATATAGCAAAGATAAAGATGATTTAATAGATCACATGGTAAACTTGTTCAGTAACACTTTCAACAAGAAAGTGGTTACAAAGTTGGCCGACGAGAATTTAAAATACACCAGGGCCCAGTATAGGGATAAATTGCAAATAGATCTCAAACATGAGCGCCCTCCCATGGTTCTTGAGAAAGAGTGGAAGGCGCTAATAGAGGATGCAAAGGAGAACTTGTTTAAAAAACAAGGATGACAACCACGAGTTGGTCAAGCAAGGTACAACACATCATATTATCAGTGAAATATCAACATTTATGTTTTTCTTTCCTGTTTTAAGTAACAATTCTGATATCTATTTTTTTTCAAAAATTCCATATGTAGGCTACCAGACACATCCAAAGCAACAAAGGCCAGAGTGGAAAAACACGACGAGCATAAACTAGGCTAGGGTGGCTATGGAAAACTCAAAACCTGAATAGTAAGATTTAAATGATTAACTGTGGTTAATATTTATTTAACAGTAGCGAACACATATATGTTTTTGTTATTGGTATTTTTAATGGTGTTATGCATTGTAGTTAAATATGTTTGACATCGATGCCACCAAGGAGGACCTGAATCTTGGTTACAAGAATGGTTTTAAAAGTGTGATTGAATATAGAAAAATATTGGGCCAGACTTCTATCTCCCCAATCACGCAAGTAAACAAAATGAATAAGGAAACCATAGTAGCATGCTTGTAAAGTCTATTCATATTTTATTATATCACCCTTAACTAAGTATATATGTTTGTTTTCAAGCAACAGTGCTACCACAGTAGTGAATCAAGAGGTATTCATCAAACACCACATCATACAAGGGTCCACATGTCCAGTGATAATGTAGAGCAGAGTACCCATTCCAGTATGTATGCTTCATAATTAGAAATATTTACTGTAATTGTAGATATTTATTTCCCGACTTATACTTATATATTATCTTCTCAAAATTGAAGAGCATGTATCTTAGGGGGGTGAAATGTGAGACCAACCAAGTGGATAGGAAATTAATGCACCAACTGTCCCAGCTACAAAGACAGGTAAAGAGAAATAGTGTAATGTTAATCAAAACAATGAATTAGTTATTTCAATTATATTTCAACATATCGATATGATCATTTTCGTTGTTCTAGTTCATGACCCTAAACAGATGTCAGCTAACCCTTCTCAGCGACGTACCAAAAGTATGGTACATGAGCACACACAAACAATAGAAATACACGGCACACAAAATACAATGTCCTTGGATGATGATGATATCCCAATTGTTAGTTTTATGAATGTAAAGAAACATAAATCAAAGAAAAATTAGATGTATAATTTCATGGCCTGCTTTTGGATCTTTATCAATGTTTATATGCTCATATGTTTTGATGACTATCCAAGTTATGCTTTAATGTCTATATGTTTTCTATATAAAGAAAATCATTTGTTGGGTATGGGGAATTGAAAGCGACATGAGAGGGGGGAGGGGCCATATGAGCTTCCACCTTCACGTGGTTGACCCTGTTCAGTAGAGAATAATCTATTCTCGAAACAAAGAGAAGATCATTAAGGTATGAAAAAACTTATTTTTTTTCTAGAGTATTTTACAGAACTAAATGCATGCTTATTTGCTTATTAATTATTTACTCATATAAAAAATTTGTTTTTTTATGATTCATGAAAATCTTGGTGATGAAAATGCATCTCATGGACAACTCTTATCAAGTTGTATGGGCTAATGGATTTGGCGAAAGAACAATGAAAAGGTAAGGGTTTTGACGTGTTTTTAAAAGTAGGCTTTATACTAGTAAAAGTTCACAATCCTCATGAATATGTAGATATTGATATATATGCCATGTTCCATGTGGTGTTTTGGTTTACTTGTATATATTTTAAATATAATTTTGGTTTACTTGTAGTTTTTTTATAAAGAAGTATAACTATTTTAGAGAACCCCCATATACAAAGTCTTTATCCATATCCTCATTGTGGAAAATAAATTAGAAAAGATCCCTCACTTCATTCATTTCCATAATCCTAACCTTATTGCTATCCCTAGTCCAAATCCTAGTTCCTATTAAACAATGCATGAAGCTAATCCCAATAATCTAGACCCCTCCTCTCATCCCACATGTTAGTGCAAGTATTTTATGGCTCTAAAGGACACTACTACAAAATGCTTATTCTTATAATAATAATTCACATCCAAATGCTTGTACATAGATGAGAAATCCCTTGATGATCCTAGGGTACACCAATATTTGGACACTTCTCCCCAACAGAAAATAGTCCCTATTACAAACTCTGTTGAAAAATATCCCTCGTTACTCATAATGACGAATGAAATTTATTACCCTCTCTAAGTCTCCTTTTTACTCATAATTGTTAGATCAAAGACCAACTTGCCACTATAATCCTTGACAATTTATAACCAAAATAATCGCATTTTCCATCACCCATCACCCTTGTAACAACCTTGGTTAGATAGTTGCATAGGGTTTATCAAGTATAATTAATTAGATAATTAATTGTCCTAATATGTTTTAGTTAAACAATGTTTATTTCTTAAATAATATTTATTAATTAATTGTTTATATCTGTTGATTGATTAATTAATTAATCAATTGACTCATTAAAGGTTTGTGGAATGAATTAAAGGGGATTAATAATTTTAATTTATTTAATTAAATACTTTACGTATGCAAGGGGGAATGAAGTATTAAATGAAGGATAAGGTAATAAAGGCATGGGATAAGGTAGTAATGGGGAGGATAAGGTAATTAATGGAGGATAGGGAGTAGGTGGATGGGGGGGAAATATGGCGGGAGGAGTCCAATGGGAGAGGGGCATGATTTTTAGGGGGAGGAAGCATTTTGGAGGAAGGCACTGTATTTCTGGTTTGGCATATTTTCTTGTGTGGGAAGTTTGGTTTTGGGGGTTTTTGTGAATCATTGCAGGGGGCACTGGTTGCTAGAGGTTTTGGGCATGGGGGCTAGGATTCCTTACGGTATCTTGGAGCTAGGGAGACGGACAGGCTGCTCCTAGCTGGCTGGGTGGTTAGTCGGTTTGGGCAAGGTTTGGTCAAAGCAGCAGGTTGGACAAAGCAACAGAGAGGACAACCAGATCAGTGGGAATTAGCATCAAGCAGATGTATTTTTAATTATGAATTTGTTGGGTTATGTGGTTGATTATGAAATTTATTTCATGATGTGGATAAATTTAATTTTCTGCTGAATATTATACAATGATTAATGAATTGCTTATGAATTGAAAGAAACATTATGTTTAATTGCATGAAATTTTTAGGCTTTGTTAATTTACAGTTCTTACACATGGTATTAGAGCCCTGGTTCAAAATCTAGAGCCAAGGGCCTACCTACCCACCCGGAAATTTAAACAAACCCCACCCAGAAATTTAAACAACCCTAAAACCCTTTAATTAGATATCAATCTGGGCCAAGCTCCAGCTCCGGCTCCACCTAACCTGCAAGCCAAAAACACAATTTTTTTTTTTTACAGATCTATATATTAACAATATGCCCAATTGAAATTAGTATAATTTTATACATATTGAAAGTAACAAACAATAAAACAAAGATATATAAATTCTGCTCTGCCCAAAACTAGATTTAATTTTTTTTTACCTACTAGATTTAAATATAAATAATTGAAATCAAATTGAAATTTACACCAGGGTTCAAGCGCTAAAACTTATTTATGTATATTTTATTTGATAAATGCCATAAACTATAACTACTAAATCGAGTATGCTATAAATTAATAAAAAAAATAAAAATAAAAATAAAAACATTATGCATATAAACAACATGTTGATTGCTAGAGCTATTGCCAAAACACCAAAGAAAAACCCAGATGTTGAATATACATTCCTACCTATTGTTATATAAACAGCTAAAATTCCGTATCCACAAAGTAATGAAACGGCTAAAAGAAGAAGTATTGCAACAGCTCATGAACTCTGCCACTGAGTTCTCCACCAAAGCATGATAGCATAAAATTCCAAGAGTAGAGCCATGCTAGCCATGATAACTGCCAGCCCAATTATATCTCGATCTAAAATAATCGTCAACCTAGTGCCCCAAGCAATTACCACAAAAATTTGTTTTTTAGCACAAGTTCCAAAGCTACCAAGAATCGAGCAACATGGAATTCAAATTCCATGCACATATAGAAGGCAGTAAGGAATATCCCAATGGAGGATTATGGTTAATGGACTACAACTATTGGTGAAAGTACAGCAACACAAGCTACAAGTAATAAAAAAATCCTGAGACAACACTCAACGGCGGACCTTGAAGAAATCATGGCCATTTCCTAGCAAAAACCCAGCTCAAGCCAAGTACCTGCCATCAACCCGACGCAGTCAAGGACTAATTCCCAAGTGCTTATCCCAAGTCACAAGCGAGAAGTCCACAAGGCGTGCAATATCTTGCAATGTTTTGCCCGTCATGGAACTAAAGCCTCACCCACGCCCAATTCTCTAAGCTCGCGTGCAACATGCAACATACAAGCCCGTGTGCCAATTCTCTAAGACCAATGACCAAGCACTAAGTAGCGAGGAAAGGAACCCATAATGGGATTTTCTTTATAAAAATAAGCCAAACAGTCAATCCAAAACAGTCCAAAATAGTTGAAGAACAAGTCAATCCAACGGCGAAGCCGATCGCAACCGTAAACAAAGACAACAAGATCAAATTGACAGGATTCTTTTGGGAGTAGTAATACAACAGACATAACAAGATAAATGGCAGAATTACGAGAACAATATAGAGGGAAAGTCCAGCTGGTGATGAGATGAAAAAATACAACCACGAGACGGACGATGCTTCCAATGGAAACTGTGAGAATCAATTGTAGGCTCAAGATTGTATAGATCTTCCTGATGAAAGCCCACCAAAACACATTGTCCTCCAAAGAAATCCCTGGATACCCAAAAAAAAAAACCCATAAAAAAAACCAAATGCCCAAGCACCAGTGCCAAACACATATGGTAGACTTGTGCTCACTTTTTTTTTCAACCGAAAAAAATATATAGCAGAAAGGCTAAAAAAAATAGCACCAAAAGTTCAAAGAACAGAATGAAAACCAGGAAGAGCACATTGCAGGCAAATACTAAAGCTCAATTTTTCCAGGGCTTCTCCACCAACTTCCAAAGCCACAAACACTTCCCCAATCAACGAAGTGCCACGCTAACAGTGCAAAAAAAAAACAGTTCGCTGACCAGTTGCAGAGAGGAAAACAAACCATGACCCATGCATAGGATATACAAGGAACAAGGAAGACCCTCCGACTAGGCAGAAGGCCACTCAGGCCGCTTCCAGGAAGCTCAAAACCTTAGATAGTGTCCCATTCTAGATGTGTGTTCAAAGTGACGATGAGGCTGAAAACACCACCAAATATCCAAAGCACAGGATGAGAACGACGAAGACTATAGTGCAAATTCAACAAAAATATATATATAGCCACAGGCCATGGCGGCCGACCGCGTAACCAAAAACCCCGCAAGAAGAAACGATGGGGAAAAGAGGAATCAAGGTTATTGAGAAAAAGGTTAGGGTTTAGATAGGGGGGCACTGGAGGAAGAAAAGCAGGCACGTGGAATCCATGCGCGCCCGCACTTGTTTTTTTTTTTAAATTATTTTGATTTTTTTTTGTTTATTAAAATTTTTATATATATTTTTTTATTATTTCTTTTGTGTGTGTTCGTTTAAATTTTTAATTTTAGTGTAAAAATAATTTAGTGTAAAAAATAATTTAGGTTAATTTAGGTTAATTTAGGTTAAATTAATTTAAAGTTAATTTAGGTTAATTTAGTGTAATAATAATTTTAAAGATAATTAATTATCTTTAAAAAAAATTAATTAAATTAGTTTTTTTATTTAGTGTAAAGTTAATCTACATTAAAGTTAATTAATGATGTTAGGGATTAGATTAAATTTGGGTTAGATTAAAATTTTGTTGGAGCAGACGGGTTTCGAACCCACGACTACTCACCATAGTCCAAGCCTTGGGAAACAACCAAACACCAACGTGCCACACATGAGTCGTTATAAAATAAGTTCTTATACATAAATAAATTAATAGTCATAAAATACTATCCTGAAGTATAATTTCCAATTATCCATATTAACCAAACACTAAGTTTCGAGCCCTCAACCACCGAGCCAAGCGCCAAGTCCCTCCATTCCATTCTACCAGTTAAATCCGAGCACCAAGCTTCGATGCATCGCCTCAGGCTCACTACATCTTGTGACCACAAGTCTAGAAACAATACATAACCACAACGCACAAACGCTAAGCTCCAATGCCCGAAAACCACTCTACAATCCTCAAGACTCATACCTACAGCCACTGAGACACACAATTCAATGCATATGTACAATGCACCAAGGAAAGCCCACGAGTCAAGCATCGAAGGATAGCCTTAGACTCATTTCATCGACATTAGGTTGGAAGTCACCTTAATTAGTGGTAACCGCAAAGTATAAGGACTTAGACCAGGATAAGCAGGAGGAGGCTTCATGCGCATTAGGAAAGTAACCTAGAGGAATTGGTGAGTATGGCGCAAAGCTAGCATAGCTACGAGGCGAGAGGAGTCAATAGTTTTCTTAGGTGAAGAAATCAAGCTTAGATGCTTTATCCCTAACCTAGCCAATCCCCTAAAGGGAGTAACGTCTGTTTACAAACAAGTAAAGAAAAACTTACGCCTAACCCTATTTTCTAGTTTAAGTAGCACCAATTTGAAACGTTTTTGAACTCACCCTGACAACTTTGGTTGACACAGGTTAAATCATACAGGATGGTGAGGAATTGATGGAATCAAGGCAGAGGAGCATCGTCGCTAGCACCGCCAACACCGCCAGCGCCGCCACCACCATCACCGGAACTAGCTCTCATATTGCGCTCATTGGAGGCCATAAATGAGACTTTAAAGGGGCGACAACCAGCAAGGACCGAAGTGGAACTCCCACCATCTGGAATAGGTAATCCAAAAGCATCGAGGGATTTAAGGGGAGGACCTCCACCCGAAGACATCACTCGAGAATTGCAGAAGATCAAACTTTCGGAGTTTACCAGGGGTCGCACCGGTGAACGCGTGGAAGCATGGTTGGAAGGCATGACAAGGTGTTTTTCCTTAAGGGACTATGCGTCCACCTCAAAGGCGAAAATAGCAATTTTTCAGTTAAGAGACAATGCCTTGAACTGGTGGGGCAACCTGGAAAGACAACTGCATCTTACCCCAGACACCGTATCTTGGGAACTTTTCGAGGAGAGGTTCCGAAGGAAATATCTGCCAGCTTACTATGAGGAATAGCAAGTAGGATAGTTTCATGCTCTAGTACAAGGAAACAGTACTGTAGAGGAATATGAGATTAGGTTTATGGAATTGGTCAAGTATGTTTCATATATGGATAATGAACAACGATAGGCAAAACACTTTGTCTATGGGTTGAACCCTAAGATTAGAGCTATGGTGTGGATGTGGAAACCGTCTTCAGTAGCGGAAGTTGTGAAAAGTGCACATTATGCAGAGGAACACATGAACTTAACTGGAGGTACGAGACCAACCTTTCTGCATCATCCTAGATTCGTGGGGAAGGCCCCTAGGACATTTTCCAGGGGAGGGAGCTCAAGGCCACCTCCATATGGTAACAGAGTCACACTAAGGATAGTAGCCACAGGGATTTCAATGGCAGCGAGTGCAGCATCTCGTTCATCACCAATGAAGCAGGCAGGTCCACGACCATCTTAGGGAGAAGCTAATAGGGGTAGGGGTTCCAAGGGGAGGAACCCATTTTAGAGACAGTCATAGAACAGTGTGCAGGTTCAATCTCGTGTTACATGTTGGGGATGTGGAGGACCCTATTACCAGCGTGACTGCCCAGAGTTACAATCAGGATTTATTCATAGAGAAGGAAAGGCCTTGATGGAAAGAGCAAGTAGTAGCCACCAAATTTATGCAGCGGTTAATAATCTCCATGTCAAACATCAATCCATGGTGGTGGAGTCATCAGGTACTCTAAATCATATCAATGTTAAGATTTTATTTGATTCTAGTGCAACGGATAGTTTCATTTCACCATCTGCATTAGAAAAGAGTGGGTTGGCAGCCTATGAGCATGATGACTTTAAACAAATCGAGATGGTTTCAGGGGAAAAACAAGCGGTAGGACCTAGTGTTGATAATTGTATAGTAGACCTAGGAGTGTGTACTACCAGGTTGAAGGTATATGTCACTACTCTCAGGGCGTATGACCTAATCATTGGAATGGATTGGTTAGAAGCTCATCGAGCTTTGGTGGATTGTTTTGCAAAAAGGGTGCTCTATATAGACGACGAAGGAAGGCCAGTGAAGATCCAGGGTGTATGGAGAAAGGTGTCATTACACTTTATCTCAACTATGAAGGTTAAGTGATGCTTGAGGCAAGGGTGTCGACTATATGTAGTGGAAGCAATGAATGAAAGGAAGGGACCCTCATTAGATCAGTACCCGGTATTGTCAGAATTTAAGGATGTTTTTCTGAACGAGTTACCAAGGTTACCTCCTGAGAGGGAGCTTGATTTTACTATTGATCTAAAACTTGGTGCAGAACCAATTTCCAAGACTCCGTATCGGAATGACAACGCCGAAACTTTGTGAATTGCAAATGCAGTTAAAAGAGTTACTGGACTTAGGGCTAATAAGGCCCAGTGTTTCACCTTGGGGTGCACCAATAATTTTTGTAAAGAATAAATATGGATCCCTATGACTGTGTATAGACTACAAGGACTTGAACTGTGCTACAGTGAAAAATAGGTACCCGATGCTGTGAATAGGAATCTCTGTAGACCCAAAAAAGGTAAAGGCCATTATGGAGTGGCCATTGCTGAAAAATGCCCATGAGGTGAGAAGCTTCATGGGGCTAGTAGTTTATTATCGGAAATTTGTTGAAGGATTCTCAAAAATAGAAAAACCCATCACCACTTTGCAGTGCAAGGGGGTCAGGTATGAATGGACAGAAGAATGTGGTAGTGCATTCATTGAGCTTAAGAAGTTACTAACTAGTGCGTCAATTCTACAAGTGCCAGATATGGAAAAGGACTTCACTTTTTATACAGACACCTCAAAGAAAGGGTTGGGGGCCGTGCTAATGCAAGATGGAGGAGTGATAGCTTATGCATAAAGGAAGTTTAAGAAACACGAAGAGCTATATGCGACTCATGATTTAGAGTTGGCAGCTATAATGCTAGCTCTGAAACTTTGGAGGCACTATCTTGTGGGGTGAAACTTTGAGCTCAAAATGGACCATCAAAGTTTAAAACATCTCTTCACTCAAAGAGATCTGAATGCCAGGAAAAGGTGATGGAGTGACTTTATGAGTGAGCATAATTTTGGTATTTCATACATCAAGGGAAAGGAAATTTTGGTCATAGATGCCTTGAGTAGGAGACCATGTGTCTTCTCCTTGGTACCTTTAAACGTCAATCGGAGGGAACATGCGTTGATGCAACTCCAATGAGACAGTTGGTATTTAGTTGTTACTTCAAACCTCTAGAGTGGGAGGCAATTAGATCCAAAGTATGAAGGATATATTCTGGAAGTAGATGGATTGTTAAGATATCGAGGAAGGATGTACATCCATGAAAATGGGGATATTCAAAGCATCATACTGAAGGAAGCCCATAGAGCACTTTATTGTGTGCATCCGAGTGTAAAGAAGATATATGCAGACATGAGGAAGCTCTTCTTCTGGCTAGGCATGAAGCGTGATGTAGTCCATTTTGTCACCAAATGCCTAGAGTGTCAACAAGTGAAAGCCGACCACCATCACCCGACAGGCCTCCTACAACCACATGATGTTCCTATATCCAAGTGGGAAGTCATCTCTATGGATTTTGTTGTGGGGTTACCGCTCACATCTCATAGACACAATGGCATTCTTGTGATAGTGGATAAGTTAACCAAGAGTTCTCATTTCATTTCGATAAGAGACACTTATGATGTCACTAATGTGGCACGTGTGTTTGTAAATGAGGTTATCCATTTGCACGAGATACCTAAAAAGATCATTTCAGATAGGGACTCCAGATTCAATTCTAGGTTCTGGACAAGTTTGCAGTCAGCATTGGGGACTTAGTTGAACTTAAGCACATCTTATCATCCTGAAAAAGATGGGCAAACCGACAGAGTAAATCAAGTCATGGAAGACATGCTCGGGATGTATGTCATGGATAATCAAACCTAGTGGGAGAAGTACCTTCCTTTGGTAGAGTTTTCCTACAATAATAGTTTTCATAGCTCCATCGGAATGCCACCCTACGAAGCTCTATATGGAAGGCCATGTAGAACACCATTGAGTTGGGATAGATTAGAAGATCAAGTAACAGTTGGGGCATAATTGATTCAAGAGATGGAGGAACAAGTGATTCAAATTAGGCAGAGACTAAAGGAAGCACAGGATAGGCATAAAAGTTATGCATATGCACACAGGACCGACCGAAGTTATGAAGTGGGAGACCAAGTTTTCATTCATATCAGGCCTAATAAGAGTACCATACGGTTCGGGAAGGGGACAAAGTTGTCACCTCGATTTATAGGACCGTTCAGAATCCAAGAGAAAATTGGACCCGTTGCCTATCGTCTCGTATTGCCACCCCACTTTCATAGAACTCATAATGTTTTTCATGTATTTGTTTTACGTCATTATGTTGTTGATGAATCACATAAACTAAATTGGAAGGAATTGCAGGTATCAGATGTGGGAACTCTCATGGAAGAACCATTACGCATATTGGACCTTAGAGCCCGACAGCTAAGGAACCGTCTAGTAGACCAAGTTAAGGTCCAATGGGACAAGTATAGTCCAGGATCTGCTACTTGGGAAGACGCCGAGACACTACGACAAGATTATCCCTCACTTTTTTTTACCACCTCGAGAATATGTTTCTCGAAGGTGGGGAGTATGTAACACCACCTGTTGACTTAGATATCCAGGATTACCTGAGGCCTACACTTTTATTTTCTACTCACAGTGAAACTATTAAATGATACACTTAAACTTTTAAGACATATGAACCTTTATGAATGTTTAAATGTTATTGATGATGATGGATATAATGCGATCTACTATGTGAATGTAAATTTTATGAATGATTAAATGTTATTGATGATGATGTATATGATGCGACATATTGTGTGAATGTGAATCCTATGAAGGTTTAAATGCTATTAGAATGATGTTGGATATGATGC
>JASDQU010102236.1:779497-790180 GCA_032191745.1 Picea mariana
TGAAATTAAATGAAAAAGTGAAATAGAGGAAGGTAGAGAACATGATATATGCACTTACCTAAGTATTGATGATTCCATGTGAAATCATGTTGGGACATGCTATAGAAGAAGTTTTTATTTTAATATGATAATATGGCTTGCCCCATGTACACCTACGAGACAAACAATGACTTGGGAATAATGTCAAAAGATTTCATGAATGGATGAAAGGAATATAGGTGAAAACTAGATCAAAGGGAGTAGGGAAAGGAGGCAAGATTATGAGCCTACTTTGAGTGGAGTAAGAGGGAATACGAGGAAAAGTAACAAAAGATTGTGTCTTGTCCTCCCCTTAAAATTCCAAATGTGAATCTGCTTTTAAGTAAAAGAACACAAACACATTTATTGTTAATAAATAATCTAATACATAAGTTGAAACCAAGGAATTACTTAAATTTAAATTAGGGAATCATTTGTCATTGTCTTGGGGTACTATCTTTTCTTGAAATTGATTTAGCCCTATCATTGTCCTTAGGGTACTATCTTTTCTTGCCTATGTATCCTTACAATGTTCCCATCAATCTTTGACTTTTGGGTTGGTCTAAGTAAAAGTCTCATATGTGTCATATCCTGAGGAAGAGAGAGGGGTATCATACAAGAAAATGTTTTGCATTGTCTTTCCCATGTAGGATGGTTGGAGAGAAACCATGCTTAGAATTTCCACAATAGTTGAGACAATCCTTTAGACCTACAACCCAATTATTGTTCCTCATTGATTGTTTAAATTTCACCACTAAAGTGTACGGAAGTATACATACCCTACTCCCCTTTGGATTTGAATGTGTGACCTCTTAGGAAGAAACACATGTTCTTAACCGTGTGCTTCCATAGAAGGTGCTTTCCAAATATGTGAAATTCACCACTAAAGGTTCTTTCCAAATATGTGAAATTCCAGGACCATGGATTTCCAAACTATCGATCCCCACTCGAACTCTTTGATAGGTCTCAAATCCAGTTCTCCACTAAGTGTCGAGGGATATGCAACTTTATGCAACTTATATGCAAATATATGCAACTTTATGAAACTAATAATATGCAACTATATGCAACTTAATGCAACAATGCAACTTATGCAGCTATATGCAACTATATTGCAACAATTTCGTATGCAACTATATGAAAATATGAAACTATGCAACATGCAACTTATGCAACTTTACGCAAATTTATGCAACATGCAAATTTATGAAACAATGCAACTTATGCAACTTTACAGAACTTTACGCAACTTTACGCAACATGCAACTTTATGCAACAATGCAACTTACGCAACTTTATGCAACTTTATGCAACAATGCCACTTATGAAACTTTACACAACTTTATGAAACAATGCAACTTATGCAACTATATGAAACTATGCAACTATATGTGACTTATGCAACTATATGCAACTATATGACGGACAAGTGTGGCAATTTCAACTTTATGCAACTAAATGCAACTATATGCAACTGTGTTGGTACCAAAAACATATATTGGCACGATAACTTATCTTCTTGTTTTAACAAGTGTAGGTACCACCAAATAGGTATCTGTCGGATCTATCTTCCTCGAGTGATGATCAAGATATACTAAGAGAGGTTGAAAGTGAGACGTGTTGTACTAGATCTACCGGTTCTAGATCAACTAGGTTGGAAAAGGTAAGAAAAATATTTCATACCCGCATGAAATTTTTTATTGCTAACGGAGGATCATGTAATTATGATGTTGAGAGCATAGGTGACATTGAGTTTCCCTTGAGGTATAAACATCTAGTTCAACGATGGGCACCTAAGGATCTACCTGAAGTGGACACATATTTCTTCATCGGTGGGAGGATGTATCGCATTTCTCCTTCGTCCTTACATGGATTGGGGTTATTTTCCATGGATGGCATAAAGGTCAGCTATGGCACTGTAACTGAATTGATGGAGCATGTTGAACCATTATACAAATACAATCATTGGTTGATGTTGGTCTGATATAGGCAAAGTATGCGAAGATACGGAGTTGCTGCAAATTACATACAACTACTAGATAAAAATTAAAATAAAGGGGAAACTATGTATATTGAAGGAAGGCCAAAAGCTACTGGAAACATTATGTGCTTTATAAATAGTACACAACCAGTGGTAACAACTAAGAAACCAAATTGCATATTTGAGGCACACGAAGGAAATCGTATATTTTTATGTGCAACAAAAACAGTAGAGTTGAAGAGTTGTTGATCGATTAGAACTTAAATAGAATAGATAGAGGGGGTGCGACTATGGGGGTAAATATCTTACATACCATTCAACTCAACCTTTGATCAATCATTGTTACAATTTATCGCTGCAATATTTCAAATTTTTACTGCATATTTTTTTTACAATTACTTTGATAACTCCTGTTGATTAATTTATTGTCTCAACATCTATCCAGGGTGACCGTGGAAAGGCACCCACTTCGCCTCAGTAGTTAAACGTTAAATACAGTAAAAACTTATGACTACAACAACTAAATTTCAGAAATTTCATTATTTTTTTCTGTTATTACTGCAATATTTCATTTTCTTAATGTTACAGGTGAATTTCATAACTTTTATTGATTGATTTATTGTGTCAACATCTGTCCAGGGTGACTGTGGTAGAAATCACCTACCACATCTCTCTAGGGTGACCATGGAAAGGCACCCACTATGCCTCAGCAGGTAAATGTTAAATACAGTAACAACTTATGACTACAACAACTAAATTTCTGAAATTTCATTATTTTTTTTTGATATTACTCCAATATTTTATTTTTTAAATGTTACAGGTGAATTTCATAACTTTTGTTAATTGATTTGTTGTGTCAACTTCTGTCTAGGGTGACTGTGGAAAGGCACCTGCAATGCCTCACCAGGTAAATGTTAAATATAGTAACAACTTATGACTACAACAACTAAATTTCTGAAATTTTGTTATTGTTTTTCTGATATTATTGCAATATTTCATTTTTTTAATGTTACAGGTGAATTTCATAAATTTTGTTGATTGATTTATTGTGTCAACATCTGTCCAAGGTGATCGTGTCTGAAAATTACCCTTTACATCTGTCCAGGGTGACCGTGGAAAGGAACCCGCAGTGCCTCACCAGGTAAATGTTAAATACAGTAACAACTTATGACTACAACAACTAAATTTCCCAATTTTTAAAGTTCATCTCATTAATTTTATTCATCAATGTATTGTGGCATGGTCAACGTGGGAAGGCGCCCATAGAGGATATTGATGAGGATGAAATATTTTATTCGACTGACCCAATGACAACTGTAATGAAGGCCTTGAAGAATGCTAACATAGAATATCTAGGTTTGATTAGAAAAAGACCCCTGACATAGGAGGACAGGGAAAGAATTGTAGAGCTACAAAATACAATAACTAATTTTGGGGTAAGTAGAATATTCACATATTTTTATTAGCTATGACAATTTCATATCCTTTTTTTAGTTTTATATTTTGTATATGATCTGATAAAGAAAAAAATTTTGTTTGTAAGAGTTTGTAAACCCCGTGCATGGGGAACCTGTTGATCCTGCAACTGCTATAG
This sequence comes from Picea mariana, assembly GCA_032191745.1. Classification (NCBI taxonomy): domain Eukaryota; kingdom Viridiplantae; phylum Streptophyta; class Pinopsida; order Pinales; family Pinaceae; genus Picea; species Picea mariana. The sequence continues at coordinate 783,091 of JASDQU010102236.1, forward strand.
GTAGTAGTGATGGTCCAATGCAAAAACAAAGGTCGACATAGAAAAGTGAAAGTGAGACTTTTTGAGCCTCCTGAGGGTCCCCTTGAATCCATTGATGAGAGAAATGATTTTGACCGGCATGACATGTCGGAGCATGATGAGTCGGAGCCTGGGACTCCACATGATGACTCCGAAGAGGAACATAGTGTAGATGGATAGGATACTATTCTGTATGGAGCAGAACGAATTAAAAGCATTGGATCACTAAATGTCACCTTTTTGGTGGATGACACATGTGTTCTAATCAAGATTCAGAAGATTGCAGGTAATTGTCCCATTAATTGATTCATTTTTTTCATGAAATTGAAATGGATATTTGTTGAGATTATTATAAATTAATGGATAACATGTTTCTGCAGGAAACAATGCTTTCTATAGAAACTTACATGACAAAGCAATGGAGTTGTTTGGCCCCACCATTCACACACGGTGGAATGGCCAAGATAGAAAAAATAAAGATGATTTAATAGATCACATGGTAAAATTGTTCGGCAACACTTTCAACAAGAAATTGGTTACAAAGTTAGTCGGCAAGAATTTAAAATACACCAGGGCCCAGTATAGGGAAAAATTGCAAATAGACCTCAAGCACGAGTGCCCTCCCATGGTTCCTGAGAAAGATTGGAAGATGCTAATAGAGGATGCAAAGGAGAACTTGTTTAAAAAACAAGGAAGACAACCATGATCTGGTCAAGAAAGGTACAACACATGTCATATTATTAGTGAAATATGAGCATTTATGTTTTTCTTTCTTATTTTAAGTAAAAATTCCGATATCTTTTTTTTTTCAAAAATTCCATATGTAGGCTACCAGACACATCCAAAGAAACAAAGGCCAGAGTGGAAAAACACGACCAGCATAAACTAGGCCAGGGTGGCTATGGAAAACTAAAAGCTCAAATAGTAATATTTAAATGATTAACTGTGGTTAATATTTATTTAACAGTAGCGAACAAATATATGTTTTTGTTATTGGTATTTTTAATGGTGTTATGCATTGTAGTTAAATATGTTCGACATTGTTGCCACTGAGGAGGACCTAAATCTTGGTTACAGGCATGGTTTTAAAAGTGTGATTGAATATAGAAAAATCTTGGGCCAGACTCCTATCTCCCCAGCCACGCAGGTAAATCAAATGAATAAGGAAACCACAGTATCATGTTTGTAAAGTCTATTCATATTTTATTATATCACCCTTGACTAAGTATTTATGTTTTTTTTCAAGCAACAGTGCTACCGTATTAGTGAATCTACCGGTATTCAGCAAACACCGTGTAATACAAGGGTGCACATGTCCAATGATATTGTAGAGCAAAGTACCCATTCCGGTATGTATGCTTCAGAATTAGAAATATTTACTGTGATTGTAGATATTTATTTCCTGACTTATATATTATCTTCTCAAAATTGAAGAGCATGTAGCCCAAGAGGGTGAAATACAAGAGCAACCAAGTGGACAGGAAATTAACGCACCAGTTTTCCCAGCTACAGAGACATGTAAAGAGAAATAGTGCAATGTTAATCAAAATAATGAATTAGTTATTTCAATTATGATCATTTTTGTTGTTTTAGTTCAAGACCTTGAACAGATGCCAACTAACCCTTCTCAGTGACGTACCAGAAGTATGGTACATGAGCGCACACAAACAATAGAAGGACAAGACACACAAAATGAAATGTCCTTGGATGGTTATGATATCCCAATTGTCAGTTTTATGAATGTAAAAAAAACAAAAATCAAAGAAAAATTAGATGTATAAATTCATGTCTTGTATTTGGATCTTTATCAATGTTTATATGTGCATATGTTTTGATGACTATCCTAGTTATGCATGAATGTCTATATGTTTTCTATATAAAGAAAATCATTTGTTGGGTATGGGGAATTGAGATCGATGTGAGGGGGGGGAGGGGCCATATGAGTTTCCACCTTCACGTGGTTGGCCCTGTTCAATAGAGAATAACCTATTCTTGAAACAAAGAGAAGCTCATTAAGTTATGCAACAACTTAATTTTTTTCTAGAGTATTTTACATAACTAAATGCATGCTTATTTGCTTATTAATTATTTAATCATAAAAAAATTGTCTTGTATCATTCATGCAGGTCTTGGTGATGGAAATACATCTCCTGGACAACTCTTATCAAGTTGTATGGGTTAATGGATTTGGCAAAAGAAAAATGAAAAGGTAAGGGTTTTGACGTGTTTTTAAAAGTAGGCTTTATACTAGTAAATGTTCACAATCCTCATGAATATGTAGATATTGATATATATGCCAAGTTCCATGTGGTGTTTTTATTGTCTAATTTATTTTTCCAATTTAATGTGTAGGTGGTTGTATAGTACATTGAGTGTACACTCTTTACCTAAATCAAATTTCAACTATAAATCTAGAACTCTAAAGAGGTATTTTAAATAAAATTTTGGTTTACTTGTAGTTTTTTTATAAAGAAGTATAACTATTTAAGAGAACCCCCATACACAAAGTATTTATCCATATCCTCATTGTGGAAAATAAATTAGAAAAGATCCCTCACTTCATTCATTTCCATAATCCTAACCTTATTGCTATCCCTAGTCCAAATCCTAGTTCCTATTAAACAATGCATGAAGCTAATCCCAATAATCTAGACCCCTCCTCTCATCCCACATGTTATTGCAACTATTATACGGCTCCAAAGGACACTACTACAAAATGCTTATTCTTATAATAATAATTCACATCCAAATCCTTGTAAATAGATGAGAAATCCCTTGATGATCCTAGGGTACACCAATATTTGGACACTTCTCTCCAACAAAAAATAGTCCCTATTCCAAACTCTATTGAAAAAGATCCCTGATTACTCATAATGACGAATGAAATTTATTCCCCTCTCTAAGTCTCATTTTTACTCATAATTGTTAGATCAAAGACCAACTTGCCACTATAATCCTTGACAATTGTAACCAAATTAATCACATTTTCCATCACTCCTCACCCCTCTCCTTATCATTGGGGCTTTGTAAAATAGGAAAAAACTCATATTCTGATTAATAAACATTGTGGAGTCACCCTTGTCATAAGGATTTTTCAAGATAATGTTGAATGCTATGTATCTCCCCTTGATTACTCTAATTTACTCTTTAACATATCATATGAACAACAATGAAATCCTTTATAATATGTCCATTGAAATACCTATAAACTCTTTAAAGATAACAAAACCTATGAACTCATATTTATTGCAATACCCTTTCCATGTAATGATGTGATCAAGACATCCTACATAAATATCTTTCTCTCTTAGTTGTAACTCACATCCAACCATTTCATATGGTTTCACTTTCCCTCTTCCATACATTCCAAATGATACCTTCTCATCCTTCTACTCAATCAAAAACAATGAAATTCTTTATAATATGCTCATTGCAATACTTATCAACTCTATAAAGATGAAAAAAACTATGAACTCACCTCTTGAAATACCTCTTACTTATAATGTTAAGACCCAACAAAACATAATACATAAATACCTTTCTCTCTCACTTTCACATCACATCAAACCATCTCATCTCATATGGTTGCACTATCCCTCTTCCAAACTCTCTAAATAATACATTCTCATCCTTCCACCTGGGTGCACTCTCACTCTGCTATTCTCATTCTAAATCCCAAACCTCCTCAATGATTTTTAACTCAATATTTTTTTTCTACCACACAAGAATTAACAAAATACATATATGATCTATTATACGTAGTTCCATAATTGCTTTCCCTTGTCCTCTCATTGGCTACAACAATGAGGTAGCCCCTTGTTCTTCTATGCCTTCTCTTTTCCTTATCTTTCTATTAGTTGTCAAAATCAACATTTTCTAACATTAAAAAGGTCCCATGTATTAACAAACTTTTATCAATTTGAATGAAGCCTTGTTCCTATTGAGAGTTTTTTTGGGCTAGCTTAGACTTCTCAATATAAACTCTAGCCACTTCTTACCTGGTAGCACCCAATATTACCTATTTCTCCCCTTGTCTTCTTCCTCTCCTAGTGTTCCATGCTCTCTTACATAATGTTCCTCTTTTCCTAGTCCTTCAAATGCTTGGGGAAAGTATTGCCTCTCCTCCTTATATATTCTTCCTTACACCCATTTTTCTCCATTTTTTTTGGTCATAATATCGATGGGTCCGTTATAGGTCATTATCTCAAGAAAGACCATACTTGAGATAACCTCTACCTAGTTAGGAACAACTATCACTTCTTTGGTCAGTTTTCCAAGATGTCCCCCTTAATGGTCACATTTGATAGCTTGCAACTATGGAGCCCCTCCCAATGGTGACATCATATCTTCCTTTGATCCTCTCTCCTCCATTGGTACCATTGGAATTTTTCACCTCTACGCTTGCATTGAACTTAGGTTGATACATGTCACCTCCTACACTTGCATAAAATACCCCATTGATGTATGCCACCTCTCATTCTTGCACTAAATCTAGGCTATCATTTGTTGTTTTTGTGCTTTTGATGACTCTATATTACTAGTTTCTAATGCCTATTATGCTCACACTCTCCAGATTATCGTATGTCACATGGGACTCATGCTATGTCCTTGACTAGTGTATGGCACCTTAATGACTATAGAAATCCTAAAACAATGAATTCCCTTTGTTACGTTCACCTTAACTCCAAGTTTTCATATGTAACATTTATTCTTTTGATAACCCTATATTAGAGTGTGTTTCCTCTCTCTCTCATGTACACTCTTAGTCAGTTTATGTCAACTCACACCTTTTTCCAATGTCATGCCAGTGTCATCAACTTCTTTCTCTTGCCTTTGTTAGAAATACCCTAACACCACAACCTCCCATCTTTACCTTTTCATCTATCCTCCATCCTTTCCATAAGAGATCATGCTGCTAATCCTACCTCACTTGTGGTAAGATGCCAACCTCTGTGATGTAGGTATCTAGCTAAACATGTTCTTGTATTTCTCATTGCTCATTCTTGGAAATGAAAGTATGTATTAGTCTACCCCCTGTATATTGAACATATTCATGATGTACCTAAAATTTTGGACCTCATTATTATTTTCCTTTTTGTATGCTCCAACAATTATGCAAGTGACATCCACAAGTCTCTTCCTATTATATTAGTAATATTCCTCTTATTATTATCAAGGAAGGAGTTGATAACTATCCCTGATATACACTATGCCTAAATTATCGAGGCATCAAATAACATTATTTTTTTACAAGAATATATGATTCAATGTCATAACAACCCTTTAGGTTCGTAAGAGTTTCCAATTCTTCAAGGTGTTAAGAGCCATTATTTCCCAAATCATTCAGAACATAGAAGAAAATTGACCAATAGCTTATACATAGGTGATGAAAGAAATTTTACAACCTTTTCATAAATCACAACCTTTTTACTAATGGTGTCTTCATGGGTTCAAAACCTAACTTTACAAACCTAACAATATTTCTACCTTTCAACATTCTCATGAACCCTTGGGTTTACCATTACTCTTTGTGGGTCATAAATTTCCACTCACCAAATTCATACAAATTGAATTTTTTGTCACTTGCACAAGCCTATATGACATCACAAATATATGAATTCAACTAGGAGTAGACCTTTACCCTTTCAAGTTGATGATCCCCATAAACTTTGGGACTCAATGTCTCTTCATTAAATTCTCCTTCTAATGATGATGGCATAGACATCTTCAAATGATCCACATATACATTGGAATATTTTCCCATATATGGTGACCAATCCAAGCAAATAGCTTTTATCCATTCTTATCCAAAATCCTAAAATATCATTTTAAACCTTTCTTTGGTGGGTGTAACCACACTTGACCTAACTTAGGAGGTATGTGTTGTTCAATTCTTATCATGCCTCTTTTCATAACTTGATTGAGATTCCTACAAGGTTTCTTATACCTACACATGTTCGTGGATTTTTCTTTTTAATGAAGTTCGCATATTTTCCCATTGATCAATTTTCTTAATTGTTCCACTTTGAGGGCTAAAATTTCAAGTTGAAGTGAGTACACTAAAATATGAGAAAGTCTTAGGTGGAGGATTTGAGGTGAGCATTGAATTGTGAAATTAACAATGATATATATAAATGACAAACAATCTTCCCAAATATTGGGATGTTATAGCCTTACAACAAATGAACCAATGTTTGATTTATATCCTTGGGATACCCATGCAATTGTAAATAAAGGAGACACTTCGCTTCAACTTATATCCATTATCATCTGGAGTGTGGATTAAACGTTTCTTGAGAATCTATTATATCTACTACACATGATAAATGTAGATATTCCAAAATGTACCTTTACATGAGTGAAGAAGATAATTACATCTTGTTTTCATGTTTCAACATGGTATAAACTACCATAATGTTTAGTCTTGTTTACTCTAAATTGTATATCGACTTTACAGCTTTAAGCTTCCCACATGAGCTTATTCTTGGCTCTCCTTTCTAAACAAAAAAATTATTAAATTTATACTTTAATCCTCCTTCAAGCCTACAATCATCTCAAAGACTCGAGACATGCATATCTATACAAGTTTTGTAAGGTTTTAACCATTTGCCAAAATTTGAGCTAGATGTAGGTAATCCCTTATATTCTTCAAGTACATAAGAGTTTAACTTTAGAGATATGGTCAAATAAAAACCAAGAGGTCTTAAACGAAATTGATCATGTGGTTTTGTATATATTTATCATACTTGATTACCGAATCAAAATGTTGTAGGATACCATTCACATGAAGTTTGGGCTTTGTTGTGACTTGGATCAATTGACAAGGATTATAAAATCTTATGATTTGAGTGAATTTCTTTTTGTTTTCCCAACAAATAATTCATGTAGTACTTCAATGCCTAAACTATGATGTACAATTCCTTATCTTATTTGGGGTATATTATGATTGCACCAACAAAAGTTTCAAGTGTTATGTTATCCAAATCCTTCATTGTATCAAAGGTTCCCCCATTATGTACTATGCGACATTTTCTTTGATTTCAAATGAAATTGCAAGTTTCATTAGATTTAA
>JASDQU010102236.1:803028-815705 GCA_032191745.1 Picea mariana
CATTATTTCCCAAATCATTCAAAACATAGAAGAAAATTGACCAATAGCTTATACATAGGTGATGAAAGAGATTTTAAAACCTTTTCATAAATCACAACCTTTTTACTGATGGTGTCTTCATGGGTTCAAAAACTTACTTTACAAACCTAACAATATTTCTACCTTTCAACATTCTTATGAACCCTTGGGTTTACCATTACTCCTTGTGGGTCATAAATTTCCACTCACCAAATTCATACAAATTGAAAATTTTGTCACTTGCACAAGCCTATATGACATCAGTACAAATATATGAATTGAACTATGAGTAGACCTTTTCCCTTTCAAGTTGATGATCCCCGTCAACTTTGGGACTCAATGTATCTTCACTAAATTCTCCTTCTAATGAGGATAGCATAGACAACTTCAAATGATCCACATATACATTGGAATATTTTCCCATATATGGTGACCAATCCAAGCAAATAGCTTTTATTCATTCTTATCCACAATCCTAAAATATCATTTTAAACCTTTCTTTGGTGGGTGCAAACACACTTGATCAAACTTAGGAGGTATGTGTTGTTAAATGCTTATCATGCCTCTTTTCGTAACTTGATTGAGATTCCTACAAGATGGTTGCTTATAGCTACACATGTTCGTGGATTTTTCTTTTTAACGAAGTTCGCATATTTTCCCATTGATCAATTTTCTTAATTGTTCCACTTTGAGGGATAAAATTTCAAGTTAAAGTGAGTACAATAAAATATGAGAAAGCCATAGGTGAAGGATTTGAGGTGAGCAATGAATTGTGCAATTAACAATATTGATATATATAAATGAAAAACAATCTTCCCAAATATTGGGATGTTATAGCCTCACAATCCTCCTTCAAGCCTACAATCATCTCAAAGACTCGAGACTTGCATATATATACAAGTTTTGTAAGGTTTTAACCATTTGCCAAAATTTGAGCTAGATTTAGGTAATCCCTTATATTCTTCAAGTACATAAGAGTTTAACTTTAGAGCTATGGTCAAATAAAATCAAACTAGAGGTCTTAAAAGAAACTGTACAATTCCTTATCTTATTTGGGTATATTATGATTGCACCAACAAAAGTTTCAAGTGTTACGTTATCCAACTCCTTCATTGTATCAAAGGTTTTGCCATTGTGTATCATGCAAAATTTGCTTTGATTTCAAATGAAATTGCAAGTTTCATTAGATTTAATATTGATGCATTACAATTCTTTCAAGACAAAGCTCCAGTTACTTGGTTTTCAATTGCAATGAATTGAAAGGTTATACTTGCCTTTTCTAATGTGCATTGAAGAGACACTTCATTCCTAAATACTTTGCTAACCCCATGAATTACCTTGGTTCAATTAAATTATTTGGGATCAACCAATTTACAATGAATTTTATATTTCTTAGGTCAATACACAATTCACATCCTCTAACTACAAAATCCATACACAACAATAATTGTTTTCCAAGTTCATATTTCTTCATGTTGGCTTGCAATTAATTGTATTGAAGGGTTAAAAATATTAAATCCAAATGATTCAAATGATCTTCCCAAATCTTGCTAAAAGTCAAAATATCATCCAAGGAGGCTACAATAAACAAGTTCAAGAAATGGTCTTAAGATATCATCCATAAATATTAGAAGTGTTGTCATAGTATTGTGTAATATAAATTGCAAATGACTCACTCATGCAATCCATGTGTTTTTTTAAAGTAATATTCCAAATTATTCTTTGTGTATATTGTCATATTGGTATCCTTACTTCTAATCCAACTTCATGATAACACATGATTACAATATTTTGTTGATATGTGCCTTGATTATTTGTAGGGGATATATATATTACAATATGTTAGAATATTACAATATTACAATGTAATAGTAATGCCATATTACAATGTAATATCGCATTACCATATTACAATGTAATATGGTAATGCTATATTACATTGTAATATGGCATTACCATATTACATTGTAATATGGTAATGCCATATTACAATGTAATATAACATTACCATATTACATTGTAATATGGCATACAATATGGTATTACCATATTACAATGTAATATGGTAATACCATATCACAATGTAATATGGTAATGCCATATCACAATGTAATATGGCAATACCATATCTCATGTAAAAAAAAAAAATTAAAACTTAAAGCCATCATCTCAATATCGATGAAATTTCGTCGAAAACAAATATAATATTTTACCACAACCGTCGCTATAACGACAAAAGTTTATCGCAATTTGCAATGAGTTTTCGTCGGACATACAGCATCTGCATCGTAACTTTGGTTTTGAGATATATTTTCATCGATATTTCAACGTATTTTCGTCGCAAGTTGCGACGATTTTGCATCGCACATTCATCATATACGTCGTAAGTTATTGGCCTCGCAAAAATGTTCGTCAAAATTGCGATGATTTTTCATCGTAATTGTGACGATGCATAGGGTTAACCAATCTTGAAGGTGGTGACACATGGAGTTCTTATTTCGTCGATGTTTCCACACACACATGGATCATGGATATAGCGACGAAATTATTTTGACAAAAAAAAATCTCAGCTTTCGTGGAAATTGCGATGGATAAGTGTGGCAATATCAATGAAAAACCGTCGCAAATTTGGTCATATGTACTAGTGTTGAAATGTCCAATAACTGAAAATGAAAGAAATTCCAATTCTCAGGAATGGTGTTACTAGCTATCTAGAATAAGATGTAAACTCAAAATACTTGAATAGATGATTATTCACAAATATAAACTAAACCAAAAGATAATGAACAACACAAATAAAAACATGATATAAAATATTATGTGCAGAAATGGCTAAAGCTAATTCAACAGAGATAACATTTCACATCAAGAAATTACATGAGAAGACAATGAAAAAACACAAGTCTACAGAGGACAAAAGCCAAAGAGTAAATTGTTTTCTCATATAGTTTCAAAAAAATATGTTCATCATATGGTCCAGGAAGAACTTTTGGGATAATAGACTCTTAAAGATTGAAAAAATTAATATATAAATGATGGCAATTAACCATGTATTGATAAAACAGACTAAAGCTAATTTAAATCAATGTATAATCAATTATTCAAAGAATATGAAGATATTATAATGAAAATAAAATCATTTTACTCACAGAACAAAGACCATTAAGCAACTTGGAATTCCATATTCTTCTTTGAAAATACTTGTCCATTCTCCCAAGGATTCCAACCATATGTTACTCCATTTGAAAAGAAAAAAGTTTACAAAAGAAATAATATACAAAAGAGAAAGGATAAAAATCCTCCTCTAAATTTATTGGATCTCTTGGCTCTAAACTTTATCACATATTTATACAATGAATGAATAGTCTGGGTGTCACTAATAACTTCTTCCACCTGAAATTTTCCTCATAGAGAGACACAAATATCTCTCAAATTGTGCATTTTTGGGGGAAAATGCTCAAGCGTAAGCTAAATGGGCCCATTCTAAAGATGGGTTTTCAACTGTTTCTTCAAATTGCTTACAGTTTGCCTGAAACAAGTCTTGCAACATCGTCTATTTGTTCTTGAATGCATTTCCAAATCTTGTTTGTTATTGTTCATAATTTATATGCAGCAATCCAATCTTATTTTTGGATCAATTATCTTGAACGTATCTAGATAATAAAATCAAGCCATGATCAGATCTGTACCAAATAACTGATAATAGAAACCAGTGAAACAAAAAGAAACCTAAATTAATAACCTAAAAATGAATAAAACTAAATCTAGAACAATAAAATGAAAAATGAATTTAAACTAACTATAAGTTCTAAACAAACATTGTTTATATTTTCCTTTCAAATATGATTTTAAAATTATAGAAGATTCAAGTTGATGGAGAGGAGAAAAATATTAATTTTGGGTTTTCACAAAATCAAACAAATGATAGATAATTCTTTTTCTTATTATTTTATTTTTATTTTGAAATGAAATGCAAACTAACAAAATAATTTAATTAATTAAACCTACCAAATGATTTTGTGAAAATGATTGTTAATGAGCAAAAGACAAAAACATAATCATAATTTAAACGAAATTAAAAGTTGATAAAAATTAAGGTTTTCATTTAAATTAAGATTTCTATGTTGGTCTCTCCCTCATTCAAATTTGATCAAATGTGAACAAATGTCATAGAAAAGATGTGTCGTAATAAAAACTCCCAAATTATGAAGCTCATCCATCAACATTAAAACTCTATAGAAATCAAAACGAAATGGCATTTAAATTTCATGAAATTCAAACCAAAGAAAAGAAAAGAATATAAAATCAAACCAACCTCGAAACAAAGCAATCCAATACCAATCCAATCAATTCAAAGGGAAGTAAACGAAGAATACAAATAAAACTTCGAGCGACCCTAGATTTTTATTAAAGAAAAAGAAGGGGGTTGTTGGGCCCAACACAATGCAGCAAGAGTATATATTGGCAATTTGAAATAATATTATGATGTTGGCAAATATTAGCAATTCTTGTGATTATATATAAATAATATGTTCCTCAATTCTCGTGATTATCTATAAATTATATGTTTTCAATGCCCTTTGATGTATGAAGTTTAAAGATGTTGTATGAAGTTCAAGTTATGTTATTTTGATTTGGATGTATCAATTATTATGTGATGAATTATATTATATAATTAATTTTAATTTATATTTATATTTTAAAAGTATTATAAGATAAAATTTAAATTATATTATTAAATTACATTTTTTTTATTTTGTTGTGTTATTTGGATGATAATTGACAAATGTGTTCATATTCCAATGATGATATAATTATAATTTTATAGTTTATGTATGATTTTTTATTTTTCTATTTTAGTTGCACTCTTATATTAATAATTAATGAATAGTTGAATTGTTAAAAAAATTATATTGTGAGCATAATCCATGAAATATTTCAATTTAATTTAGGTTAGGGTTTTGTATTAAAGATTTCATTTAAGTTTTTTTACACCTTAAAAATAATGTTAGATTTCATGTACACCTTTGCATGTCTTGTCTTTTTTTAAGTATTTTTAAGAATTAGAGTGTGAGACCATAAATTCACTTGGTGTTAGACTCTAACACACTTAAAAAGACACAGCATGCAAAGTGTTAGCACTGAGAGTCACCCTAAGACTACTAGAGGATAAGCCCACTACCCATCAAAATGTAAATGGATTAAAATGGTTTGAGTAGGTGGATAAACAAGAATTTAAAGAAAGGAAAATACAATAGATATCACTGCAGATCAGTGATGGACCATTGGGCTATGGATTCATAAAAATTCTGGTCATTGAAGGCATTTAAGCTCCCTATCAGAAAAAATATTTGTATAATGATGAAGAGAAGAATAAGAGAATAACATAAAGATGAATATTCACTAAATACAGATCCTCTTTACAAAGAGAATTTAGATTTGTCTGGACAGTAGATGATGATAAATAGGCAAGCTTACATTGTATCTTCTACCACATCAAGAATCTATCAATCAAAGGAAAATTTTGATCCTTAAAATTAGCAATATGTTCAAACAAGATGAAGAATAGAACAGAGAACATAGAAAACAAATCTGATGAAATAGCTCATATGAATCTTCAATAACATACAATTTACAGCCACATGCCCCTCCGACTTACAAACTGAAATATACAATCATATACAATTCTCAAAACCTCCTTTCAGTCTTGGGCCAAACCCCCCTCCTCCCTTTTGATATCATTACTCTCATCTATGTATAATCAAAACTATCCCCCCACTGCTAGGAGTGTGAGCTAGCCTTCCTATCGTAGGATTCTCCAATGTCGTGTGTCTTCTCTTTTCTGTCATGTTCCTTCTATAAGAACAAAACTCTCGTCAGTATGGACCTATAGGAAAAAATTCCCTCTGTGGTACTTCAGGATGACAGTTTTTTTCTCCTCAACCAGACCCCCCCATGCTTCCATTTAAGGTGTTATTCGATTGTTCAACCACGATTCCTTCTTCCATTAACTGATTTATCCTTGGGATCAGGATGAGGCTTAACACCTAGTTTGTTGCCATGCGCTGCTCTAGGATTTGGCCCTATATAAGCACGTGATTGCAGAAGTTACCAAGGGAGGTTTGGATCCACATCACTCTGACCCACGCAATCCACCACCAACTTCCATGTACCTCTTTATCTACACCATGGTTTCGATTCCGGGACTGCTCTAATATTTTAGCGTTCTAGAACTTTCAATCCCCGAAATGAAGTGTGGTCGTTGATCTTGTTGCAATCTGTGATCTGGGAATGACCTTCTTTTGTTGCGATGCGATTGTCTTAGATGGACCCTACATCAGCATGTGATTGAGGAAATTTTCAAGAGTGGTTTGGATCCACACAAGTTTGATCTGCACAATCCACCACCAACTACCACGTGCCTCTTCCGCTATACCATGGTTTCGATTGTGGGATCACTCTATAATTTTAACATTTGAGTATCCCTGCAATGAAGTGTGGTCATTGATCTTGTCACAACCTACAATATAGGAACGCCTTGCTATTTTAGCACCACTGCTAAAATTTATCCGTCTACCAACTCAAGAATCCTTTTAACCATGTTTAGATATGGAGCCAATTTTGGCACTTGGGAGCTTCGAATGTTGAGAAAGAATATCTCTTGGAGGATGATCTCCTGAATTTGACGTGATGGCCTCACATCATTGTGATGTCACATCTACTGATGGATGAGCGCCATGTGTCTTTGTCACACTGATACTTTGGGCTTCGGGGGTTTTGGATTGTGAAGCATGAAAAACTCTCGGAGTGGTACTAGATGAGAGTGGCGTGGAATCCTGATCCTATAACATGTCACAGCTATTGATGGATGAGAACCATGATTTGAGTTGGAAAACACTCGTGGAATTGTATGGCCTGAAATGACATGGAAACCTGATGTCACTTTGGGACTTTGGCTCTTCGGGACTTCGGGATTCTTGGATGGAAATATCTCGAAGTAACTTTCTCCCATTTGATGTGGCAACATCTCTTTACTTCAGGACTTCGAGCTTCGAGAGATTTTTAACATGGACATGAAAATCCCATGAAGTGACTTTCTTCCAATTGGCATGGAAATCTCTCGCTACTTTGAGGTCTTCGGTCTTTGGGATCTTTTGAACGCGGGCATGAATATCTCCCAAAGTGACTTTCTTTGAGTTGACATGGAAGACTCTCATTATTTTGAGACTTTGGGATTCGAGAGATTTTGAACTTGGGCATGAATATCTCCCGAAGTGACTTTCTTCTGATTGGTGTGGCAGCCTCTCGTCACTTCAGGACTTCAACACTTTGGGGATTCTATCTATTCATTAATCCTTGTGTGATTTTGAAACTCTGAATGCACGAGAGTGGTTAATCTGACCTGCACATTGGATCTTTGTCGTTGAAAGTTGAACTCGCATGTTTACTTGTATTTCAAGCCCAAAATGGACTACTCTGAATGTTGCATTTTTCTCATAGATTTTCCCTCCGCATACAACATACTTGATCGGCCTGACTTTATCAACCAGAAGAGGAAAAACTTATAGGAAGGTATGCAGAAAAGAGAGAGACTCGACACAGGTGTAGACCTAGGTTTTAAAAATAACTACATATGACCCATGACAACTTTATGTGCTAAAATTTGTCTTCACAGGGGATGGCATGCTCCGTGTGAGCTGCCAAGAACAAGCAGCTTGAGTGTCTTATCCTAGGGCTATGGGGTCACTTATAAAAATAATAAAATCAAACTGAAAATTGAAAAGCTTGCACATGTGCTTATTTATATACAAGACCCTACTCTAACTGACCTTTACATTGCTTAGGTGAAGACAAAATTCCACCATAGCCACCCAAACTGTTTGGTAACATAATTCTTCTTTTCACTACACATGATCCATAAAAGGTAAGGGAATTATGACAGCATAATGAAAACATGTCTTGGAACACTGACAATACCTCCAAATGATGATAATATGATTAATTTTGCAGGCTCCAATGATTTTGGAAAGTTCAACTCCATATATAACCCCACAGGGTCATAAAATTTATAATAAGGCATGATAAACTGGTAAAACGTTACCTCCTTTATTTCATCATTTCTCACATGTTGTTTGATGTTCTCAGCATGTACAGGTGGATAAAGGGTTGATGCAGGTTTTCTAATCCCAGGTAATATCTGCTCATTTATAAGTGTTGGACATGAGATAAGATTCACATTTAGCTCTTCCTTTTCTCCTTCATGGCCCTCCCAATGATCAAATTCATAATTATCATATGCAAGAACAATGCTACGAGGTTCCAAAGAAGCTATAAAAAATCTCTTCTCTTCATCATCTTCGATGGGATATTCATCAAAAATTGGTTGTTCTTGGTTAGTATTTGAAACAACTTCTTCATCATAAGCAGGGATGCTAAAGACATTTGTTTCAAGAACATAAATATCCTCTGCATTTCCTTCATAACAAAATCAAACAAAATCTGCCTTCAATTCTGAAAAGCTAGGAAAAACCAGAGAGGAATCTTCCCTAGTTTTTTTAACTAACTTATCATTTATCTTAGCTTCATAGTCAAGAGAAATATCTCTTGATGTATACACTTTCTCTTCAACATCGGAATATTCAAAAAAGACATGTTGATCTCCATGAACATTTAAAAAAATAGATACATTTGATATGATGCCATATGTTTCTATGTTATTTCTATCATAATGAATATCAATCAAAACCTCTTGATATTAATGGCAAATGCTTTCTTCCACAATAAATGCTTCATCACAAATTTGGTTTTTGTTACTACCAGAATATTTATGAATCAAAGAAAACGCATCACTAGAGTTTTCATAAAGATACTCAGCTGAAAAATACTCTTTACAAAATGAATTGAAAGCTGCGTGAAAACCTATCAAAGAGTTGATGCTTGCAATCGGAGGAGATCAACACCAATCATGAGAAATCCCCTCTAATGAATACCTGAAAAGATTAATCTAAACATATTCATGCATAATATGAATTTGATGAATAAAATCATGAAAATCCAACAAATGTTCAGCTGGTACCTCCCACTCTTCTCCTCAAAATTTAGGAAGGCTACTTTCCCATTCATCTCAACTAGGCTCTGGATTAGGGAAACCAACTATTTTTGAAAAATCATAGAAATCATACCTCTAAGATAAAATCTTGTCCATTTCAAACTAGTGGAGTCACAAATAGATTTTTGAACAATGGAGTCACCATGGTGAAATATGAGTAGTCAGAACAATGTATCGAGCTTCAGTTCACCATCTAAAATAAGATCTCTTTGTTCTAATTCTCCTAGGGAATATATCTTCACTTTCTTCCCCATGAACATCGCCATTAATGTTAGCACTAAGAGTCACCCTCAGACTGCTAGATGATAAGCCCACTACCCATCAAAATGTAAATGGATTAAAATGGTTTGAGTAGGTGGATCAACAATACTTTAAAGAAAGGAAAATACAATAGATATCACTGCATATCATTGATGGACCATTGGGCTATGGAGTCATAAACAATTTGTTGATTGAAGGCATTTAAGCTCCCTACTAGATAAAAGATTTATATAACGATGAATATAACAATAAGAGAATAACATAAAGATGAATATTCACTAAACAAAGATCCTCTTTGCAAATAGAACTTAGATGTGTCTAAACAATAGATGATGATAAATAGGAAATCGTATAGCAGATCCTATACCGCATCAAGAATCTATCAATCAAAGGCAAATTTTAATCCTTAAAATCAGCAATACGTTCAAACAAGATGAAGAATAGAACAAAGAACATAGAAAACAAATATGATGAAATAGCTCATATGAATCTTCAATAACATACAATTTACAGCCACATTCCCCTCCAGCTTACAAACTAAAATATGCAGTCATAAACATTTCTCAAAACCTCCTTCCAGCCTTGGGTTTAACCCCCCTCCTCCCTTTTGATATCATTCATCTCATTTCTTTATTATCAAAACCACCCCCCCCCCACTGCTACAAGTGCGATCTAGTCTTCCTATCCTAGGATTCTCGAGTGCCATGTTTCTTCTCTTGTCCATCTTGTTCCTTCTGTTAGAAGGAAACTCTTGTTAGTATGGGCCTGGAAGAAAAATTGCCCTTTGTGTTACTTCAGGCTAACAACTTCTATCTCCTCGGCCAGAACCTTCTGTTGTTCTTGATATTTATTCTAAGGCTCAAAGAATAATGTCAAGCATCAAATATTGTATATGAAATGTTTTAATGAGTGCTTTTGTCTACCTTCGGTTTTATGAGAAATAATCTTTAAATGAAATTAGTAATAGGACAACACAGAGGTTGTATATCGTTATCTGAGTCACAACTATAATATCAAATGATGTAGAAAGAGTTACAAAACTATTAAACAAAGTCAGGTATCAATTACAGATAAGTCTCCTTTTTTTTGGAGTAGAAGAAAAGTAGAAGATGCACCCTTGAACATGATATAAAATATAGTAATTCACACATATCACAGGTCTTTTTTTACTAATAGTAATAACAAAGGAAATGTTGTTTACTGAATGAACTCCTGGTATAATATGATCACAGTAGAAATAATACTAAATTTCAATCCACCACTCTTCAAGAATTACAGAAACAAATTTAGAGAAATGGAACGCAAAGGGAATACATAACTCAAATTGAACGAAACTTAGAATCTTTGTCTGCACTTGTATTAATACTCAAAAAAGAGTTTCTCTATTACATTCGGTAAGAAGCAGTCTAGAATAGATCTTAAATATATGTATTTTTATACAAAATGTCACAACTAAAAATCTTTGAACTTCTTACAATATTTAACTAAAAATAGAATACATCCGAATAAAACAACATCGTGTAAATATTGATGAGTTTTGTTGGAAATTTCCTATGTCTCTTCATTTGTTGGTACAATCACTCATTTTCCTTTGACCTTTGCGATGGGTACACATGTCATTAATGCCACCTCAATCATTTGTCTTACTATCTTGGTTGTTTGATCTCGTTTCCATATGTTCCTTCGGGTGTGTTTAGCAGGGCAATGAATTGCAATTGAGGTCATGGGGGGAGGATAATTAGATGAATATCTCATTGTTGGCTTATCAAAGGATGGATAACGATTACAAGGAAGAGTAATTGTTCATCGAAATAATGATGAGGGAACAAGTGTCTTATGATGAGGTGGGATAAGGGGATGCTAGAATATGTGTGGTAGGGATAGACGAGGTAAGTGAATATTGAAGGGTGAAAGGTAGAGTGGGTGAAGGGGGAGGATGTTGTGCATGTTTTCTCATTTGCTTCCAGCTACACTTTATTTTCCCAGTTCGATGCATTGGGTGAATCTATCCATCAATGCTATCACGAACCTTGAAGGCTCAATCCTTTCATTTACTTCAAAGGAAAACAATTTCTTTTGTATTTGGGGCAGTTTTTCCTAGATCTTGTTCACTTCTTAGACTATGGCATGAAACTGTGAACTTGGATTAACCAACCATTCATTGATTTTAAGTAGATCAATCTGGCTCATCTCTTGGATGGCTTCCCGAGTGGCTTACTTCCTCTTTCTAGAGATTTGTTAGTTCATTTCTATCTCAATTTTCCCCAGGGCCTCTGAGATATTATTCCCCTTAAAATCAATCAGATTTTTGTTTAATGATGACAATGCCTCTAGAAAATCATCTTTCACCTCTCTCCAAAGTTTCTTGCCTTCTTCCAGATTTGTTTCATAGGCTTTTAGGGCCATTTCGCCTCTTACTTTTTTAGAATGAGAGAGAAGAGGAAGACCAGGGGCATTAGCTCTCTACGTCAATATGAGAAATTCTTGAAATTTAGATTGGGCCGAGTAGGCCTATTTTTCCTTGACATAGATATCCATTAGGGAAAGGTCTACTACATGATAGCATTTCTAGATGGCATCTACTTTTAGATAGAGTTCTTGCTGGGAAACTTCCAACCTCTCATTCATTTCCAATGCTTGAGTTTTGAAGGCCAAAATGTCAATCGTTGTGTTCTCTTTTTGGGTCAATCTAGCATGTAGTTGTTTTAACAACTCGCCATGCTCAGTGATGTTGGAGAAATTTCTATTTTCGACACACTAGTTCAGTGGGAGTTGAATAGAGGAGTTAGATAAGAAGCCAGCATTGAAGCTTCAACAGATGCCCAAGAAGGCACATACCACACTTTAGGAAGTAGGCAACCTTGCAGGGAATCCATTGGATTCGAGGAGGACTTGATCTTAGCATGAGGATCCTTCTCATGTATTTTCAGCTTTAGAACCTACGATGCCCATGCATTGCTATATGGTTCAATCCAATGATCCAAAAAACTACAATAGGGTTGTGGGATATCCATTATGGAAAGCAGCCATGCAGAAGGAGTATGACTCACTCCTATAGAACCAGACTTGGAATATGGTTCCACATCCACCAAAAAGGAATATTTTCAGGTTGATATAGATCCATAGGAACAAGAGGTACAAGGCTCGATAGGTTTCCAAAGGACTTCATCAGATCCATAAAGATTTATACATCTTCACGAAGAATTTCAATGAGAATAAGTTTCAAACTTTGTGGGATTGTCTTGCAGTGAAGAACACAGTTGCCTAGCAACTACCATTTTCTTCTTTT